>JAVJIF010010179.1:0-140309 GCA_038442645.1 Agave tequilana | reverse complement strand
TAAACTCTCTGTCGGTCGACCGGCCCGGTCGACCGATATTTCCCGAGAGCCAAGCTCTCTGAAGCGTCGACCGGCCCGGTCGACCGATCCTCCAGTGCATACTGGCGTGCACGCTGTGCACGTCCGGTCGACCGACCCGGTCGACCGCCTCTATCAGTTCTGAAAAATCAGAACTGGCAGAACCAGAAAATGGGGATTAAGGATTGTCTTTTGGCTTAATAAAATCCCAGAAATTCACAGTAAATCCAGAAAAATAGTTTCAATCATAATAAAGCTGTTTTTATAAAAATATGTTTTTCTAAAACTTGTTTTTCCAAAACTTCACAAATACAAAAACAAGATATACTCTAAAAGCATAGTGTGTATGGATATGATCCACTACACAATCAAGATGAAATATCTAGTTTTTGACAATAGGCTCTAAGCATGGTTTTGGATATAAGATATGTAAACTATGAAAATACCAAACCAAATTGTATTTTATCACAAATAAAAATCTTTTCTTAACTAGGAAAATCTTTTATGAAAATCATTCTATCAAGAGTGTGTACTGATATAGACTTGAGCATCCACCAATCTATCTATCCTTTACATTATAACTAAAACAAATAAAATCTTATACCTAGACACAAGTCTTCATCCTCTTGAAGTCTTCACTTGAAGGCTTCTCATTTTCTTGACTTGGTCTAAATGCAATCCACTGAGCTCATCTCTAGATGTGATCTTGATGCATAGGCTCGTGAATCAACCGGTGCTAGCTTCCAACTTGTCTTTAAATCCTTTGTTGAAGCTCCACACCTACTAAGATCTTGATAAGGATCTGTCACTAATTAAACACAAGATCATTAGTAATCATAACTTCATGAGTTGATCAACAATCATAACATCAAAACTAGGTGATAGGCCTTTGGGCCAACAATCTCCCCCTTTTTGATGATGACAAAACTCATGAAGTTATATATGCATGGATTAAAGTAAAGCTTCAAAGAAGCTCCCCCTTAACTCATGCATATCAATAAATGATAAAGATATACAATGAAGCACATGACATGTATGCAAATGAATGGAGATACACAAAAAACAAATCTTTTTCTCCTATTATTTGCAAACCAATACAAAAAAACATATATGCATAACTAACAGGAAGACAAATACTTCTCCCCCTTAAGTAAAGAAAACATGCATATATACTCAAATACTTCTCCCCCTTTTTGTCAATCATCAACAAAGGGTTCAAAGTAAAATCAAATCAAAAAAATTTTCTCCCCCTTTTTGTCAAAAACAAAGAAATAAGGAGGGGTATACAAATCAACCAATAAAGATTTATATGCGATATACATTCATGAAGAGGAAGACGTTAAGTTAGCTTCCCTACAATGTGCATTGCATGAAAGAGGGATGTGAAGCCCTAATTCACACAACACAACTATGTAATGCATAGAAGGAGATGTGAAGCTCCCCCTACACACGTATATCATATAAGAAGAGATGTTAAGCTCCTCAATTTATAATATACTCAACATGAATCTATATGTAAGAGGATGTTAAAGCTCTCCTTGCAATAGGAAATACAAAACAAAACATTTTTAATTTTTCTTTATCAAAACAAAATTTTAACTTTTCCCAATAAAACAAATTTTGAACCAATCATAATTTGTAATTTTGATACAATAGAAAATAGCACTTGAAGATGTGTGATATCAATATCATTGCAAAAAATTTTTTGTTTCAAACATATTGATATCAATTGTAATCATATAACAAATTTGAAGTTGAGGCCTATTGATACAAATGAAAGATCTAAAATAAAATCTTTTTATTTTTCATAGCTTATGCATAGCTAATATAAGGTGTGAACTTAGCATAAACTTTTTTGCTTTTAAGAATGTAAATCAATTGTAAAGCAGGCACAAGAAATCATATATATGTATGTGAATAGATAAGACCAATTTGAAAATTAGGGCATACATATATAGGAACCAAATGTGAGTAATATACTAATTATAAAATTAATACTGTAAATCATGTATATACTCATAACCAAAATTGGTAGGTTTTAAAGATAGTTTATGTTTAAGCACTACCCAAATTTGAAGAATAAATAACTAGTTTAAAATTTTTTGAAAAACTAGTTAAAGATCCTTCAAAAACATGAAATCATATGTTATTCATGAATTATACTAAATACATACAAGTTTAAGCACGCATAGTCCATAAAGCTCAAAATTATTTTTTATTATAAAAGATGAGTGTTCAAAGGTTATGTAAATGGTATTTTCATGAAATAGAAAGTGAAGCATGAATCTCATGAAAATCTTATTTTTCATCTTAAAACAAATCATATATTTTCATAAAGCATTGCTAATACATAAAGATTTAATCACTCATGGTCTATAAGCTCAAAATATTTTGTATCATAAAGATGAGTGTTCAAAAGATCATGTAAATAGCATTTTTATGAAATAGTCATTCAAGCTCAAAAGATCATAAATCACATTTTGTTGTACAAATCAAAAACATGAAAAATCATTTTTTTTTATTATTATTTATTTAAAATACTAATCTTCATGGTATATGTATGATTTATCCAATTCTAACAATATGCATACATATCCAAATATGAAAAGAGTCCAATATATTTGCATGAAGGCAAGTGACTCAGGGTATACATGTATATTTATTAGATTTGAATTAAACACACATACATGAAGTAAGATCAAAGATAGGCATAACAAGTATAAATGACCGAATCATCAAAACTAGCCTATACACATGCATATAGTGGATACAAATGAGCATGAAGTTCAAATATATATGAGTCAATTGTAGTTCACTATTCATATATGTATAAATGTAAGTTTTGACATATTCTACATTTAAGCATGTAAATGCCACATGAAGCACCCAAAAAAAATATGAACATGCTACATGATACATGAAATTAAAAGCATGTGCATAAAAGAAATAGAAGTTTAGAAATTGTTACACCTCCAAAGCTCCTAGCATGGTGGTTGACCCACCAAAATTCCTTGATAGCGGTGCTTCAAGTATGTGTCATTTTAGTTCAAATGCACTCACCATCAAGGCACCAAATCTCTCACGTTTTGAGAGATTCCTCACCTACATCAAATACACAAGGTGGGGATTTTGGTACCCATATTTTCTTGGGTCCTATGGGGTTAGTCTTGTAAGAACCCAAGCATTTTTATTTTTATCAAAAATAAGAACATTTAACCTTTCATAACAAAATTTTGCTAAATGGCCTTTGCGGCCACAATGTGTACATATGTACACCTTAGCATACTTGAGTGGGAGTGTGAGCATGATGTGCATCATAAGCATGTGCATGATGTGAATGTGCATGAGTATGAGGAACTTGTTTCTTTTGAAACAAGGATTCCAATCTAGTATGATTGAATGCACATGAGCTCAAATTAGAGCTCAAATTATCAATTTTATTTTTCAACTTTTTAATCTCATTTTGATCAATGTGTGCATGAGAAGTATGATGAGATATATGATCAATTTTCTTTTTCTTTTGAGACAAAATCTTTTTCTTTTTCACATAGTTTTTTTTTAAAGATTTATTCTCTTGAAAAACATTCTTTTTTTGTTTTTCCACCATATCAATTTTATTTTTCAAATCAATGTTTCCTTTACATAAATTATTTAATTTAGACATAAGGAAACATTCTCATTTTTTCAAAAACTCATTTTCTTTTTCTAAGCATGCCATTTTATTTTCTAATAAATCTTTATCATTAGCATGGCATCAAAATTCTTTTTCAAAATTTTATTATCTTTTCTAAACATGCAATGTTACTTCTAAAAGAGTCATGTTCTACATGCATGTAATCAAGTTCCTTTTCAAATTTTTATTTTTCTTTTTAATCATGTCATATTTTTCAAGCACAAGATGACAAAAGGTAGCAAGCTCATCATATGACATGTCTACATCCTCATCATCGGATTCGGTGTTTACCTCAAGGGGGTTATCCCCTTGGACCATATAGCATACGTTGGAGATGTCGCTTCCAACGTCCGAATCGCTCCCCGCATAGTATAGGTCCTTTTCGCCAAGGGAGGTGATGATGTTCCAAGCTACAAAAAGCCGATTCAACATTAGAAACCCTAGATAAATAATCATCATTTAGGGTTGACTTGATAGCATGAAGGGCTTTTGCATTAGCCGCAATATTCTTACCATTTAAGCAATATTCTTTATTAGTTGTGGCAAGATATACACTAAGGCCAAGTCCTTTGAGGAACAAAGACATCTTAACCTTCCAAATTTGGATGTTAAGAATGTCAAAGGTGGGTGGTGACATGAAGTCCATAGTGTGTGTACAAATCTTGTGATTAGCCTAAAAGAGGATTTTTAACTCTTAGGTTGTTAGACCCAATATCAAGAGCACTAGCTCTGATACCAATTGTAAGATCACCTAGAGGGGGGGTGAATAGGTGATGGCTAATCTAATGGTCACTTATGAACAAATAATGCGGAATTAAAACTAAGTTGACCAAATTAAAATTCTTTTAATTGAACACTTATGTATAACACAAGAGTGTTGCCGAATTCCCCTTGCGAGGCTCTGGACAAGCTCCTCTAGATTCCCCTTGAATGGGTTGAGTGCCGCGTTGGCTCTCTTGGTTGAATACTAGTGTTAACAAACAATCCCAGCAAGTATAGCAATTTAAGCACAAGGGTATATCAAGCATGTAAAGTAAAGACAATAAAAGTAATGCAAGATATAAAAGAGACAAAGAGAGAAAGAGAGCAAGAGTGAGCAATCGCAAACACAAAGGGTTTGTTTCGAGGTTCGAGCACACTTGCTCTACATCCCCGCCTTCGACACACGAAGGATTTCCACTATGTAAGATCCCACCGATCTCTCCTCGGTGCCGCAACACCTACAAGCTCTCGGACTCCAAAGTCCCTTACACACGCAAGTCCACCGACTCGCCGAGGCCGCACCTCAAACCACCAAGAGTTTCACAACCGAACTCTAACCACCAACGAGCACACTTGCCCGTCTCCTCAAATACAAAGGAAATCTCTTTGGTGATCTAACACTTGATCACCAATTACAAACTCACTACAACACTCTCCCTATAGGATAGATATACAATGGAAGCTCAAGTGTAGTGTGAGAAAAAAGCAAGAAAGAAAGCTTTGATGGAAAACTCAAGAAATCACTTTAACATTCTCTTGATAAAACTTCCCTTAAGATAGGAAATATTTGCTCTCAAATATTATGGAGAAACTCTTCTAAAAGTATCAGAAAAACTGGACAAAAGCTCTCCTAAAATCTTGGCTTCAAACAATGACAAAACCCCCTTTTAAGAGGCCAGAAAAATCTGACCGTTGGGCTGGCTCTGTCAGAGCTTCCGGTCGACCGGTCCGGTCGACCGGCAACGGTCAAAAATCCGACCGTTGCAGCCTCCGGTCGACCGGCCCGGTCGACCGCGCGAACTGGAGAAGAGAGTAAACTCTCTGTCGGTCGACCGGCCCGGTCGACCGATATTTCCCGAGAGCCAAGCTCTCTGAAGCGGTCGACCGGCCCGGTCGACCGATCCTCCAGTGCACACTGGCGTGCACGCTGTGCACGTCCGGTCGACCGACCCGGTCGACGGCCTCTATCAGTTCTGAAAAATCAGAACTGGCAGAACCAGAAAATGGGGATTAAGGATTGGTCTTTTGGCTTAATAAAATCCCAGAAATTCACAGTAAATCCAGAAAAATAGTTTCAATCATAATAAAAGCTGTTTTTATAAAAAAATATGTTTTTCTAAAACTTGTTTTTCCAAAACTTCACAAAATACAAAACAAGATATACTCTAAAAGCATAGTGTGTATGGATGATCCCTACACAATCAAGATGAAATATCTAGTTTTTGACAATAGGCTCTAAGCATGGTTTTGGATATAAGATATGTAAACTATGAAATACCAAAAACAAATTGTATTTTATCACAAAAAAAATCTTTTCTTAACTAGGAAAATCTTTTATGAAATCATTCTATCAAGAGTGTGTACGTGATATAGACTTGAGCAATCCACCAATCTATTCTATCTTTACATTATAACTAAAACAAATAAAAATCTTATACCTAGACACAAGTCTTCATCCTCTTGAAGTCTTCACTTGAAGGCTTCTCATTTTCTTGACTTGGTCTAAATGCAATCCACTGAGCTCATCTCTAGATGTGATCTTGATGCATAGGCTCGTGAATCAACCGGTGCTAGCTTCCAACTTGTCTTTAAATCCTTTGTTGAAGCTCCACACCTACTAAGATCTTGATAAGGAATCTGTCACTAATTAAACACAAGATCATTAGTAATCATAACTTCATGAGTTGATCAACAATCATAACATCAAAACTAGGGTGATAGGCCTTTGGGCCAACAATCTCCCCCTTTTTGATGATGACAAAACTCATGAAGTTATATATGCATGGATTAAAGTAAAGCTTCAAAGAAGCTCCCCCTTAACTCATGCATATCAAATAAATGATAAAGATATGACAATGAAGCACATGACATGTATGCAAATGAATGGAGATAACACAAAAACAAATCTTTTTCTCCTATTATTTGCAAACCAATACAAAAAAACATATATGCATAACTAACAGGAAGACAAATACTTCTCCCCCTTAAGTAAAGAAAACATGCATATATACTCAAATACTTCTCCCCCTTTTTGTCAATCATCAACAAAGGTTCAAAGTAAAATCAAATCAAAAAAATTTTCTCCCCCTTTTTGTCAAAAACAAAGAAATAAGGAGGGGTATACAAATCAACCAATAAAGATTTATATGCGATATACATTCATGAAGAGGAAGACGTTAAGTTAGCTTCCCTACAATGTGCATTGCATGAAAGAGGGATGTGAAGCCCTAATTCACACAACACAACTATGTAATGCATAGAAAGAGATGTGAAGCTCCCCCTACACACGTATATCATATAAAGAAGAGATGTTAAGCTCCTCAATTTATAATATACTCAACATGAATCTATATGTAAGAGAGATGTTAAGCTCTCCTTGCATATAGGAAATACAAAACAAAACATTTTTATTTTTTCTTTATCAAAACAAAATTTTAAACTTTTCCCATAAAACAAATTTTGAACCAATCATATTTTATAATTTTGATACAATAGAAAATAGCACTTGAAGATGTGTGATATCAAGTTATCATTGCAAAAAAATTTTTTTGTTTCAAACATATTGATATCAATTGTAATCATATAACAAATTTGAAGTTGAGGCCTATTGATACCAATGAAAGATCTAAAATAAAATCTTTTTATTTTTCATAAGCTTATGCATAGCTAATATAAGGTGTGAACTTAGCATAAACTTTTTGTGCTTTTAAGAATGTAATCAATTGTAAAGCAGGCACAAGAAATCATATATATGTATGTGAATAGATAAGACCAATTTGAAAATTAGGCATACATATATAGGAACCAAATGTGAGTAATATACTAATTATAAAATTAACACTGTAAATCATGTATATACTCATAACCAAAAATTGGTAGGTTTAAAAGATAGTTATGTTTAAGCACTACCAAAATTTGAAGAATAAATAACTAGTTATAAATAATTTTTGAAAAACTAGTTAAAGATCCTTCAAAAACATGAAATCATATGTTATTCATGAATTATACTAAATACATACAAGTTTAAGCACGCATAGTCCATAAAGCTCAAAATTATTTTTTATTATAAAAGATGAGTGTTCAAAGGTTATGTAAATGGTATTTTCATGAAAATAGAAAGTGAAGCATGAATCTCATGAAAATCTTATTTTTCATCTTAAAACAAATCATATATTTTTCATAAAGCATTGCTAAATACATAAAGATTTAATCACTCATGGTCTATAAAGCTCAAAATATTTTGTATCATAAAGATGAGTGTTCAAAAGATCATGTAAATAGCATTTTTTATGAAAATAGTCATTCAAGCTCAAAAAGATCATAAATCACATTTTGTTGTACAAATCAAAACATGAAAAATCATTTTTTTTATTATTATTTATTTAAAATACTAATCTTCATGGTATATGTATGATTTATCCAATTCTAACAATATGCATACATATCCCAAATATGAAAAGAGTCCAATATATATTGCATGAAGGCAAGTGACTCAAGGGTATCATGTATATTTATTAGATTTGAATTAAACACACATATACATGAAGTAAGATCAAAGATAGGCATAACAAGTATAAATGACCGAATCATCAAAACTAGCCTATACACATGCATATAGTGGATACAAATGAGCATGAAGTTCAAATATATATGAGTCATTGTAGTTCACTATTCATATATGTATAAATGTAAGTTTTGACATATTCTACATTTAAGCATGTAAATGCCACATGAAGCACCCAAAAAAATATGAACATGCTACATGATACATGAAATTAAAAGCATGTGCATAAAAGAAATAGAAGTTTAGAAATTGTTACCAACTCCAAAGCTCCTAGCATGGTGGTTGACCCACCAAAAATTCCTTGATAGCGGTGCTTCAAGTATGTGTCATTTTAGTTCAAATGCACTCACCATCAAGGCACAAATCTCTCACGTTTTGAGAGATTCCTCACCTACATCAAATACACAAGGTGGGGATTTTGGTACCCATATTTTCTTGGGTCCTATGGGGTTAGTCTTGTAGGAACCCAAGCATTTTTTTTTTATCAAAAATAAGAACATTTAACCTTTCATAACAAATTTTTGCTAAATGGCCTTTGCGGCCACAATGTGTACATATGTACACCTTAGCATACTTATGAGTGGGAGTGTGAGCATGATGTGCATCATAAGCATGTGCATGATGTGAATGTGCATGAGTATGAGGAACTTGTTTCTTTTGAAACAAGGATTCAATCTAGTATGATTGAATGCACATGAGCTCAAATTAGAGCTCAAATTATCAATTTTATTTTTCAACTTTTTAATCTCATTTTGATCAATGTGTGCATGAGAAGTATGATGAGATATATGATCAATTTTCTTTTTCTTTGAGAAACAAAATCTTTTTCTTTTTCACATAGTTTTCTTTTTAAAGATTTATTCTCTTGAAAAACAACTTCTTTTTGTTTTTCCACCATATCAATTTTATTTTTCAAATCAATGTTTCCTTTACATAAATTATTTAATTTAGACATAAGGGAAACATTCTCATTTTTCAAAAACTCATTTTCTTTTTCTAAGCATGCCATTTTATTTTCTAATAAATCTTTATCATTAAGCATGGCATCAAAATTCTTTTTCAAATTTTATTATCTTTTTCTAAACATGCAATGTTACTTCTAAAAGAGTCATGTTCTACATGCATGCAATCAAGTTCCTTTTTCAAATTTTTATTTTTCTTTTTAATCATGTCATATTTTTCAAGCAAAAGATGACAAAAGGTAGCAAGCTCATCATATGACATGTCTACATCCTCATCATCGGATTCGGTGTTTACCTCAAGGGGGTTATCCCCTTGGACCATATAGCATACGTTGGAGATGTCGCTTCCAACGTCCGAATCGCTCCCCGCATAGTATAGGTCCTTTTCGCCAAGGGAGGTGATGATGTTCCAAGCTACAAAAGCCGATTCAACATTAGAAACCCTAGATAAATAATCATCATTTAGGGTTGACTTGATAGCATGAAGGGCTTTTGCATTAGCCGCAATATTCTTACCATTTAAGCAATATTCTTTATTAGTTGTGGCAAGATATACACTAAGGCCAAGTCCTTTGAGGAACAAAGACATCTTAACCTTCCAAATTTGGATGTTAAGAATGTCAAAGGTGGGTGGTGACATGAAGTCCATAGTGTGTGTACAAATCTTGTGATTAGCCTAAAAGAGGATTTTTAACTCTTAGGTTGTTAGACCCAATATCAAGAGAACTAGCTCTGATACCAATTGTAAGATCACCTAGAGGGGGGGTGAATAGTGATGGCTAATCTAATGGTCACTTATGAACAAATAATGCGGAATTAAAACTAAGTTGACCAAATTAAAATTCTTTTAATTGAACACTTATGTATAACACAAGAGTGTTGCCGAATTCCCCTTGCGAGGCTCTGGACAAGCTCCTCTAGATTCCCCTTGAATGGGTTGAGGTGCCGCGTTGGCTCTCTTGGTTGAATACTAGTGTTAACAACAATCCCAAGCAAGTATAGCAATTTAAGCACAAGGGTATATCAAGCATGTAAAGTAAAGACAATAAAAGTAATGCAGATATAAAGAGACAAAGAGAGAAAGAGAGCAAGAGTGAGCAATCGCAAACACAAAGGGTTTGTTTCGAGGTTCGAGCACACTTGCTCTACATCCCCGCCTTCGACACACGAAGGATTTCCACTATGTAAGATCCCACCGGATCTCTCCTCGGTGCCGCAACACCTACAAGCTCTCGGACTCCAAAGTCCCTTACACACGCAAGTCCACCGACTCGCCGAGGCCGCACCTCAAACCACCAAGAGTTCACAACCGAACTCTAACCACCAACGAGCACACTTGCCCGTCTCCTCAAATACAAAGGAAATCTCTTTGGTGATCTAACACTTGATCACCAATTACAAACTCACTACAACACTCTCCCTATAGGATAGATATACAATGGAAGCTCAAGTGTAGTGTGAGAAAAAAGTAAGGAAAGAAAGCTTTGATGGAAAACTCAAGAAATCACTTTAACATTCTCTTGATAAAACTTCCCTTAAGATAGGAAATATTTGCTCTCAAATATTATGGAGAAACTCTTCTAAAAGTATCAGAAAAACTGGACAAAAGCTCTCCTAAAATCTTGGCTTCAAACAATGACAAAACCCCCTTTTATAGAGGCCAGAAAAATCTGACCGTTGGGCTCTGTCAGAGCTTCCGGTCGACCGGTCCGGTCGACCGGCAACGGTCAAAAATCCGACCGTTGCAGCCTCCGGTCGACCGGCCCGGTCGACCGCGCAACTGGAGAAGAGAGTAAACTCTCTGTCGGTCGACCGGCCCGGTCGACCGATATTTCCCGAGAGCCAAGCTCTCTGAAGCGGTCGACCGGCCCGGTCGACCGATCCTCCAGTGCACACTGGCGTGCACGCTGTGCACGTCCGGTCGACCGACCCGGTCGACCGGCCTCTATCAGTTCTGAAAATCAGAACTGGCAGAACCAGAAAATGGGGATTAAGGATTGGTCTTTTGGCTTAATAAAATCCCAGAAATTCACAGTAAATCCAGAAAAATAGTTTCAATCATAATAAAAACTGTTTTTATAAAAATATATTTTTCTAAAACTTGTTTTTTCCAAACTTCACAAAATACAAAAACAAGATATACTCTAAAAGCATAGTGTGTATGGATATGATCCACTACACAATCAAGATGAAATATCTAGTTTTTGACAATAGGCTCTAAGCATGGTTTTGGATATAAGATATGTAAACTATGAAATACCAAAAACCAAATTGTATTTTATCACAAATAAAAATCTTTTCTTAACTAGGAAAATCTTTTATGAAAATCATTCTATCAAGAGTGTGTACGTGATATAGACTTGAGCAATCCACCAATCTATTCTATCCTTTACATTATAACTAAAACAAATAAAAATCTTATACCTAGACACAAGTCTTCATCCTCTTGAAGTCTTCACTTGAAGGCTTCTCATTTTCTTGACTTGGTCTAAATGCAATCCACTGAGCTCATCTCTAGATGTGATCTTGATGCATAGGCTCGTGAATCAACCGGTGCTAGCTTCCAACTTGTCTTTAAATCCTTTGTTGAAGCTCCACACCTACTAAGATCTTGATAAGGAATCTGTCACTAATTAAACACAAGATCATTAGTAATCATAACTTCATGAGTTGATCAACAATCATAACATCAAAACTAGGGTGATAGGCCTTTGGGCCAACAATCTCCCCCTTTTTGATGATGACAAAACTCATGAAGTTATATATGCATGGATTAAAGTAAAGCTTCAAAGAAGCTCCCCCTTAACTCATGCATATCAAATAAATGATAAAGATATGACAATGAAGCACATGACATGTATGCAAATGAATGGAGATAACACAAAAACAAATCTTTTTCTCCTATTATTTGCAAACCAATACAAAAAACATATATGCATAACTAACAGGAAGACAAATACTTCTCCCCCTTAAGTAAAGAAAACATGCATATATACTCAAATACTTCTCCCCCTTTTTGTCAATCATCAACAAAGGGTTCAAAGTAAAATCAAATCAAAAAAAATTTTCTCCCCCTTTTTGTCAAAAACAAAGAAATAAGGAGGGGTATACAAATCAACCAATAAAGATTTATATGCGATATACATTCATGAAGAGGAAGACGTTAAGTTAGCTTCCCTACAATGTGCATTGCATGAAAGAGGGATGTGAAGCCCTAATTCACACAACACAACTATGTAATGCATAGAAGGAGATGTGAAGCTCCCCCTACACACGTATATCATATAAAGAAGAGATGTTAAGCTCCTCAATTTATAATATACTCAACATGAATCTATATGTAAGAGAGATGTTAAGCTCTCCTTGCATATAGGAAATACAAAACAAAACATTTTTAATTTTTCTTTATCAAAACAAAATTTTAAACTTTTCCCAATAAAACAAATTTTGAACCAATCATAATTTGTAATTTTGATACCAATAGAAAATAGCACTTGAAGATGTGTGATATCAAGTTATCATTGCAAAAAAAAATTTTTTGTTTCAAACATATTGATATCAATTGTAATCATATAACAAATTTGAAGTTGAGGCCTATTGATACCAAATGAAAGATCTAAAATAAAATCTTTTTATTTTTCATAAGCTTATGCATAGCTAATATAAGGTGTGAACTTAGCATAAACTTTTTGTGCTTTTAAGAATGTAAATCAATTGTAAAGCAGGCACAAGAAAATCATATATATGTATGTGAATAGATAAGACCAATTTGAAAATTAGGGCATACATATATAGGAACCAAAATGTGAGTAATATACCAATTATAAAATTAACACTGTAAATCATGTATATACTCATAACCAAAAATTGGTAGGTTTAAAGATAGTTATGTTTAAGCACTACCAAAATTTGAAGAATAAATAACTAGTTATAAATAATTTTTGAAAAACTAGTTAAAGATCCTTCAAAAACATGAAATCATATGTTATTCATGAATTATACTAAATATATACAAGTTTAAGCACGCATAGTCCATAAAGCTCAAAATTATTTTTTATTATAAAAGATGAGTGTTCAAAGGTTATGTAAATGGTATTTTCATGAAAATAGAAAGTGAAGCATGAATCTCATGAAAATCTTATTTTTCATCTTAAAACAAATCATATATTTTTCATAAAGCATTGCTAAATACATAAAGATTTAATCACTCATGGTCTATAAAGCTCAAAATATTTTGTATCATAAAGATGAGTGTTCAAAAGATCATGTAAATAGCATTTTTATGAAAATAGTCATTCAAGCTCAAAAAGATCATAAATCACATTTTGTTGTACAAATCAAAAACATGAAAAATCATTTTTTTTATTATTATTTATTTAAAATACTAATCTTCATGGTATATGTATGATTTATCCAATTCTAACAATATGCATACATATCCCAAATATGAAAAGAGTCCAATATATATTGCATGAAGGCAAGTGACTCAAGGGTATACATGTATATTTATTAGATTTGAATTAAACACACATATACATGAAGTAAGATCAAAGATAGGCATAACAAGTATAAATGACCGAATCATCAAAACTAGCCTATACACATGCATATAGTGGATACAAATGAGCATGAAGTTCAAATATATATGAGTCAATTGTAGTTCACTATTCATATATGTATAAATGTAAGTTTTGACATATTCTACATTTAAGCATGTAAATGCCACATGAAGCACCCAAAAAAAATATGAACATGCTACATGATACATGAAATTAAAAGCATGTGCATAAAAGAAATAGAAGTTTAGAAATTGTTACCAACTCCAAAGCTCCTAGCATGGTGGTTGACCCACCAAAATTCCTTGATAGCGGTGCTTCAAGTATGTGTCATTTTAGTTCAAATGCACTCACCATCAAGGCACCAAATCTCTCACGTTTTGAGAGATTCCTCACCTACATCAAATACACAAGGTGGGGATTTTGGTACCCATATTTTCTTGGGTCCTATGGGGTTAGTCTTGTAAGGAACCCAAGCATTTTTATTTTTATCAAAAATAAGAACATTTAACCTTTCATAACAAAATTTTGCTAAATGGCCTTTGCGGCCACAATGTGTACATATGTACACCTTAGCATACTTATGAGTGGGAGTGTGAGCATGATGTGCATCATAAGCATGTGCATGATGTGAATGTGCATGAGTATGAGGAACTTGTTTCTTTTGAAACAAGGATTCCAATCTAGTATGATTGAATGCACATGAGCTCAAATTAGAGCTCAAATTATCAATTTTATTTTTCAACTTTTAATCTCATTTTGATCAATGTGTGCATGAGAAGTATGATGAGATATATGATCAATTTTCTTTTTCTTTTGAGAAACAAAATCTTTTTCTTTTTCACATAGTTTTCTTTATAAAGATTTATTCTCTTGAAAAACAACTTCTTTTTGTTTTTCCACCATATCAATTTTATTTTTCAAATCAATGTTTCCTTTACATAAATTATTTAATTTAGACATAAGGGAAACATTCTCATTTTTCAAAAACTCATTTTCTTTTTCTAAGCATGCCATTTTATTTTCTAATAAATCTTTATCATTAAGCATGGCATCAAAATTCTTTTTCAAAATTTTATTATCTTTTTCTAAACATGCAATGTTACTTCTAAAAGAGTCATGTTCTACATGCATGCAATCAAGTTCCTTTTTCAAATTTTTATTTTTCTTTTAATCATGTCATATTTTTCAAGCACAAGATGACAAAAGGTAGCAAGCTCATCATATGACATGTCTACATCCTCATCATCGGATTCGGTGTTTACCTCAAGGGGGTTATCCCCTTGGACCATATAGCATACGTTGGAGATGTCGCTTCCAACGTCCGAATCGCTCCCCGCATAGTATAGGTCCTTTTCGCCAAGGGAGGTGATGATGTTCCAAGCTACAAAAGCCGATTCAACATTAGAAACCCTAGATAAATAATCATCATTTAGGGTTGACTTGATAGCATGAAGGGCTTTTGCATTAGCCGCAATATTCTTACCATTTAAGCAATATTCTTTATTAGTTGTGGCAAGATATACACTAAGGCCAAGTCCTTTGAGGAACAAAGACATCTTAACCTTCCAAATTTGGATGTTAAGAATGTCAAAGGTGGGTGGTGACATGAAGTCCATAGTGTGTGTACAAATCTTGTGATTAGCCTAAAAGAGGATTTTTAACTCTTAGGTTGTTAGACCCAATATCAAGAGCACTAGCTCTGATACCAATTGTAAGATCACCTAGAGGGGGGGTGAATAGGTGATGGCTAATCTAATGGTCACTTATGAACAAATAATGCGGAATTAAAACTAAGTTGACCAAATTAAAATTCTTTTAATTGAACACTTATGTATAACACAAGAGTGTTGCCGAATTCCCCTTGCGAGGCTCTGGACAAGCTCCTCTAGATTCCCCTTGAATGGGTTGAGGTGCCGCGTTGGCTCTCTTGGTTGAATACTAGTGTTAACAACAATCCCAAGCAAGTATAGCAATTTAAGCACAAGGGTATATCAAGCATGTAAAGTAAAGACAATGAAAGTAATGCAAGATATAAAAGAGACAAAGAGAGAAAGAGAGCAAGAGTGAGCAATCGCAAACACAAAGGGTTTGTTTCGAGGTTCGAGCACACTTGCTCTACATCCCCGCCTTCGACACACGAAGGATTTCCACTATGTAAGATCCCACCGGATCTCTCCTCGGTGCCGCAACACCTACAAGCTCTCGGACTCCAAAGTCCCTTACACACGCAAGTCCACCGACTCGCCGAGGCCGCACCTCAACCACCAAGAGTTCACAACCGAACTCTAACCACCAACGAGCACACTTGCCCGTCTCCTCAAATACAAAGGAAATCTCTTTGGTGATCTAACACTTGATCACCAATTACAAACTCACTACAACACTCTCCCTATAGGATAGATATACAATGGAAGCTCAAGTGTAGTGTGAGAAAAAAGCAAGGAAAGAAAGCTTTGATGGAAAACTCAAGAAATCACTTTAACATTCTCTTGATAAAACTTCCCTTAAGATAGGAAATATTTGCTCTCAAATATTGTGGAGAAACTCTTCTAAAAGTATCAGAAAAACTGGACAAAAGCTCTCCTAAAATCTTGGCTTCAAACAATGACAAAACCCCTTTTATAGAGGCCAGAAAAATCTGACCGTTGGGCTCTGTCAGAGCTTCCGGTCGACCGGTCCGGTCGACCGGCAACGGTCAAAAATCCGACCGTTGCAGCCTCCGGTCGACCGGCCCGGTCGACCGCGCAACTGGAGAAGAGAGTAAACTCTCTGTCGGTCGACCGGCCCGGTCGACCGATATTTCCCGAGAGCCAAGCTCTCTGAAGCGGTCGACAGGCCCGGTCGACCGATCCTCCAGTGCACACTGGCGTGCACGCTGTGCACGTCCGGTCGACCGACCCGGTCGACCGGCCTCTGTCAGTTCTGAAAAATCAGAACTGGCAGAACCAGAAAATGGGGATTAAGGATTGGTCTTTTGGCTTAATAAAATCCCAGAAATTCACAGTAAATCCAGAAAAATAGTTTCAATCATAATAAAAACTGTTTTTATAAAATATGTTTTTCTAAAACTTGTTTTTCCAAAACTTCACAAAATACAAAAACAAGATATACTCTAAAAGCATAGTGTGTATGGATATGATCCACTACACAATCAAGATGAAATATCTAGTTTTTGACAATAGGCTCTAAGCATGGTTTTGGATATAAGATATGTAAACTATGAAATACCAAAAACCAAATTGTATTTTATCACAAATAAAAATCTTTTCTTAACTAGGAAAATCTTTTATGAAAATCATTCTATCAAGAGTGTGTACGTGATATAGACTTGAGCAATCCACCAATCTATTCTATCCTTTACATTATAACTAAAACAAATAAAAAATCTTATACCTAGACACAAGTCTTCATCCTCTTGAAGTCTTCACTTGAAGGCTTCTCATTTTCTTGACTTGGTCTAAATGCAATCCACTGAGCTCATCTCTAGATGTGATCTTGATGCATAGGCTCGTGAATCAACCGGTGCTAGCTTCCAACTTGTCTTTAAATCCTTTGTTGAAGCTCCACACCTACTAAGATCTTGATAAGGAATCTGTCACTAATTAAACACAAGATCATTAGTAATCATAACTTCATGAGTTGATCAACAATCATAACATCAAAACTAGGGTGATAGGCCTTTGGGCCAACAATCTCCCCCTTTTGATGATGACAAAACTCATGAAGTTATATATGCATGGATTAAAGTAAAGCTTCAAAGAAGCTCCCCCTTAACTCATGCATATCAAATAAATGATAAAGATATGACAATGAAGCACATGACATGTATGCAAATGAATAGAGATAACACAAAAACAAATCTTTTTCTCCTATTATTTGCAAACCAATACAAAAAAACATATATGCATAACTAACAGGAAGACAAATACTTCTCCCCCTTAAGTAAAGAAAACATGCATATATACTCAAATACTTCTCTCCCTTTTTGTCAATCATCAACAAAGGGTTCAAAGTAAAATCAAATCAAAAAAAATTTTCTCCCCCTTTTTGTCAAAAACAAAGAAATAAGGAGAGGTATACAAATCAACCAATAAAGATTTATATGCGATATACATTCATGAAGAGAAAGACGTTAAGTTAGCTTCCCTACAATGTGCATTGCATGAAAGAGGGATGTGAAGCCCTAATTCACACAACACAACTATATAATGCATAGAAGGAGATGTGAAGCTCCCCCTACACACGTATATCATATAAAGAAGAGATGTTAAGCTCCTCAATTATAATATACTCAACATGAATCTATATGTAAGAGAGATGTTAAGCTCTCCTTGCATATAGGAAATACAAAACAAAACATTTTTAATTTTTCTTTATCAAAACAAAATTTTAAACTTTTCCCAATAAAACAAATTTTGAACCAATCATAATTTGTAATTTTGATACCAATAGAAATAGCACTTGAAGATGTGTGATATCAAGTTATCATTGCAAAAAAATTTTTTGTTTCAAACATATTGATATCAATTGTAATCATATAACAAATTTGAAGTTGAGGCCTATTGATACCAAATGAAGATCTAAAATAAAATCTTTTTATTTTTCATAAGCTTATGCATAGCTAATATAAGGTGTGAACTTAGCATAAACTTTTTGTGCTTTTAAGAATGTAAATCAATTGTAAAGCAGGCACAAGAAAATCATATATATGTATGTGAATAGATAAGACCAATTTGAAAATTAGGGCATACATATATAGGAACCAAAATGTGAGTAATATACCAATTATAAATTAACACTGTAAATCATGTATATACTCATAACCAAAAATTGGTAGGTTTAAAAGATAGTTATGTTTAAGCACTACCAAAATTTGAAAAATAAATAACTAGTTATAAATAATTTTTGAAAAACTAGTTAAAGATCCTTCAAAAACATGAAATCATATGTTATTCATGAATTATACTAAATACATACAAGTTTAAGCACGCATAGTCCATAAAGCTCAAAAATTATTTTTTATTATAAAAGATGAGTGTTCAAAGGTTATGTAAATGGTATTTTCATGAAAATAGAAAGTGAAGCATGAATCTCATGAAAATCTTATTTTTCATCTTAAAACAAATCATATATTTTTCATAAAGCATTGCTAAATACATAAAGATTTAATCACTCATGGTCTATAAAGCTCAAAATATTTTGTATCATAAAGATGAGTGTTCAAAAGATCATGTAAATAGCATTTTTATGAAAATAGTCATTCAAGCTCAAAAAGATCATAAATCACATTTTGTTGTACAAATCAAAAACATGAAAAATCATTTTTTTTATTATTATTTATTTAAAATACTAATCTTCATGGTATATGTATGATTTATCCAATTCTAACAATATGCATACATATCCCAAATATGAAAAGAGTCCAATATATATTGCATGAAGGCAAGTGACTCAAGGGTATACATGTATATTTATTAGATTTGAATTAAACACACATATACATGAAGTAAGATCAAAGATAGGCATAACAAGTATAAATGACCGAATCATCAAAACTAGCCTATACACATGCATATAGTGGATACAAATGAGCATGAAGTTCAAATATATATGAGTCAATTGTAGTTCACTATTCATATATGTATAAATGTAAGTTTTGACATATTCTACATTTAAGCATGTAAATGCCACATGAAGCACCCAAAAAAATATGAACATGCTACATGATACATGAAATTAAAAGCATGTGCATAAAAGAAATAGAAGTTTAGAAATTGTTACCAACTCCAAAGCTCCTAGCATGGTGGTTGACCCACCAAAATTCCTTGATAGCGGTGCTTCAAGTATGTGTCATTTTAGTTCAAATGCACTCACCATCAAGGCACCAAATCTCTCACGTTTTGAGAGATTCCTCACCTACATCAAATACACAAGGTGGGGATTTTGGTACCCATATTTTCTTGGGTCCTATGGGGTTAGTCTTGTAAGGAACCCAAGCATTTTTATTTTTTATCAAAATAAGAACATTTAACCTTTCATAACAAAATTTTGCTAAATGGCCTTTGCGGCCACAATGTGTACATATGTACACCTTAGCATACTTATGAGTGGGAGTGTGAGCATGATGTGCATCATAAGCATGTGCATGATGTGAATGTGCATGAGTATGAGGAACTTGTTTCTTTTGAAACAAGGATTCCAATCTAGTATGATTGAATGCACATGAGCTCAAATTAGAGCTCAAATTATCAATTTTATTTTTCAACTTTTTAATCTCATTTTGATCAATGTGTGCATGAGAAGTATGATGAGATATATGATCAATTTTCTTTTTCTTTTGAGAAACAAAATCTTTTTCTTTTTCACATAGTTTTTCTTTATAAAGATTTATTCTCTTGAAAAACAACTTCTTTTTGTTTTTCCACCATATCAATTTTATTTTTCAAATCAATGTTTCCTTTACATAAATTATTTAATTTAGACATAAGGGAAACATTCTCATTTTTCAAAAACTCATTTTCTTTTTCTAAGCATGCCATTTTATTTTCTAATAATCTTTATCATTAAGCATGGCATCAAAATTCTTTTTCAAAATTTTATTATCTTTTTCTAAACATGCAATGTTACTTCTAAAAGAGTCATGTTCTACATGCATGCAATCAAGTTCCTTTTTCAAATTTTTATTTTTCTTTTTATCATGTCATATTTTTCAAGCACAAGATGACAAAAGGTAGCAAGCTCATCATATGACATGTCTACATCCTCATCATCGGATTCGGTGTTTACCTCAAGGGGGTTATCCCCTTGGACCATATAGCATACGTTGGAGATGTCGCTTCCAACGTCCGAATCGCTCCCCGCATAGTATAGGTCCTTTTCGCCAAGGGAGGTGATGATGTTCCAAGCTACAAAAGCCGATTCAACATTAGAAACCCTAGATAAATAATCATCATTTAGGGTTGACTTGATAGCATGAAGGGCTTTTGCATTAGCCGCAATATTCTTACCATTTAAGCAATATTCTTTATTAGTTGTGGCAAGATATACACTAAGGCCAAGTCCTTTGAGGAACAAAGACATCTTAACCTTCCAAATTGGATGTTAAGAATGTCAAAGGTGGGTGGTGACATGAAGTCCATAGTGTGTGTACAAATCTTGTGATTAGCCTAAAAGAGGATTTTTAACTCTTAGGTTGTTAGACCCAATATCAAGAGCACTAGCTCTGATACCAATTGTAAGATCACCTAGAGGGGGGGTGAATAGGTGATGGCTAATCTAATGGTCACTTATGAACAAATAATGCGGAATTAAAACTAAGTTGACCAAATTAAAATTCTTTTAATTGAACACTTATGTATAACACAAGAGTGTTGCCGAATTCCCCTTGCGAGGCTCTGGACAAGCTCCTCTAGATTCCCCTTGAATGGGTTGAGGTGCCGCGTTGGCTCTCTTGGTTGAATACTAGTGTTAACAACAATCCCAAGCAAGTATAGCAATTTAAGCACAAGGGTATATCAAGCATGTAAAGTAAAGACAATGAAGTAATGCAAGATATAAAAGAGACAAAGAGAGAAAGAGAGCAAGAGTGAGCAATCGCAAACACAAAGGGTTTGTTTCGAGGTTCGAGCACACTTGCTCTACATCCCCGCCTTCGACACACGAAGGATTTCCACTATGTAAGATCCCACCGGATCTCTCCTCGGTGCCGCAACACCTACAAGCTCTCGGACTCCAAAGTCCCTTACACACGCAAGTCCACCGACTCGCCGAGGCCGCACCTCAAACCACCAAGAGTTCACAACCGAACTCTAACCACCAACGAGCACACTTGCCCGTCTCCTCAAATACAAAGGAAATCTCTTTGGTGATCTAACACTTGATCACCAATTACAAACTCACTACAACACTCTCCCTATAGGATAGATATACAATGGAAGCTCAAGTGTAGTGTGAGAAAAAAGCAAGGAAAGAAAGCTTTGATGGAAAACTCAAGAAATCACTTTAACATTCTCTTGATAAAACTTCCCTTAAGATAGGAAATATTTGCTCTCAAATATTGTGGAGAAACTCTTCTAAAAGTATCAGAAAAACTGGACAAAAGCTCTCCTAAAATCTTGGCTTCAAACAATGACAAAACCCCCTTTTATAGAGGCCAGAAAAATCTGACCGTTGGGCTCTGTCAGAGCTTCCGGTCGACCGGTCCGGTCGACCGGCAACGGTCAAAAATCCGACCGTTGCAGCCTCCGGTCGACCGGCCCGGTCGACCGCGCAACTGGAGAAGAGAGTAAACTCTCTGTCGGTCGACCGGCCCGGTCGACCGATATTTCCCGAGAGCCAAGCTCTCTGAAGCGGTCGACAGGCCCGGTCGACCGATCCTCCAGTGCACACTGGCGTGCACGCTGTGCACGTCCGGTCGACCGACCCGGTCGACCGGCCTCTGTCAGTTCTGAAAAATCAGAACTGGCAGAACCAGAAAATGGGGATTAAGGATTGGTCTTTTGGCTTAATAAAATCCCAGAAATTCACAGTAAATCCAGAAAAATAGTTTCAATCATAATAAAAACTGTTTTTATAAAAATATGTTTTTCTAAAACTTGTTTTTCCAAAACTTCACAAAATACAAAAACAAGATATACTCTAAAAGCATAGTGTGTATGGATATGATCCACTACACAATCAAGATGAAATATCTAGTTTTTGACAATAGGCTCTAAGCATGGTTTTGGATATAAGATATGTAAACTATGAAATACCAAAAACCAAATTGTATTTTATCACAAATAAAATCTTTTCTTAACTAGGAAAATCTTTTATGAAAATCATTCTATCAAGAGTGTGTACGTGATATAGACTTGAGCAATCCACCAATCTATTCTATCCTTTACATTATAACTAAAACAAATAAAAATCTTATACCTAGACACAAGTCTTCATCCTCTTGAAGTCTTCACTTGAAGGCTTCTCATTTTCTTGACTGGTCTAAATGCAATCCACTGAGCTCATCTCTAGATGTGATCTTGATGCATAGGCTCGTGAATCAACCGGTGCTAGCTTCCAACTTGTCTTTAAATCCTTTGTTGAAGCTCCACACCTACTAAGATCTTGATAAGGAATCTGTCACTAATTAAACACAAGATCATTAGTAATCATAACTTCATGAGTTGATCAACAATCATAACATCAAAACTAGGGTGATAGCCTTTGGGCCAACAATCTCCCCCTTTTTGATGATGACAAAACTCATGAAGTTATATATGCATGGATTAAAGTAAAGCTTCAAAGAAGCTCCCCCTTAACTCATGCATATCAAATAAATGATAAAGATATGACAATGAAGCACATGACATGTATGCAAATGAATAGAGATAACACAAAAACAAATCTTTTTCTCCTATTATTTGCAAACCAATACAAAAAAACATATATGCATAACTAACAGGAAGACAAATACTTCTCCCCCTTAAGTAAAGAAAACATGCATATATACTCAAATACTTCTCTCCCTTTTTGTCAATCATCAACAAAGGGTTCAAAGTAAAATCAAATCAAAAAAAAATTTCTCCCCCTTTTTGTCAAAAACAAAGAAATAAGGAGAGGTATACAAATCAACCATAAAGATTTATATGCGATATACATTCATGAAGAGGAAGACGTTAAGTTAGCTTCCCTACAATGTGCATTGCATGAAAGAGGGATGTGAAGCCCTAATTCACACAACACAACTATGTAATGCATAGAAGGAGATGTGAAGCTCCCCCTACACACGTATATCATATAAAGAAGAGATGTTAAGCTCCTCAATTTATAATATACTCAACATGAATCTATATGTAAGAGAGATGTTAAGCTCTCCTTGCATATAGGAAATACAAAACAAAACATTTTTAATTTTTCTTAATCAAAACAAAATTTTAAACTTTTCCCAATAAAACAAATTTTGAACCAATCATAATTTGTAATTTTGATACCAATAGAAAATAGCACTTGAAGATGTGTGATATCAAGTTATCATTGCAAAAAAAAATTTTTTGTTTCAAACATATTGATATCAATTGTAATCATATAACAAATTTGAAGTTGAGGCCTATTGATACCAAATGAAAGATCTAAAATAAAATCTTTTTATTTTTCATAAGCTTATGCATAGCTAATATAAGGTGTGAACTTAGCATAAACTTTTTGTGCTTTTAAGAATGTAAATCAATTGTAAAGCAGGCACAAGAAAATCATATATATGTATGTGAATAGATAAGACCAATTTGAAAATTAGGGCATACATATATAGGAACCAAAATGTGAGTAATATACCAATTATAAAATTAACACTGTAAATCATGTATATACTCATAACCAAAAATTGGTAGGTTTAAAAGATAGTTATGTTTAAGCACTACCAAAATTTGAAAAATAAATAACTAGTTATAAATAATTTTTGAAAAACTAGTTAAAGATCCTTCAAAAACATGAAATCATATGTTATTCATGAATTATACTAAATACATACAAGTTTAAGCACGCATAGTCCATAAAGCTCAAAAATTATTTTTTATTATAAAAGATGAGTGTTCAAAGGTTATGTAAATGGTATTTTCATGAAAATAGAAAGTGAAGCATGAATCTCATGAAAATCTTATTTTTCATCTTAAAACAAATCATATATTTTTCATAAAGCATTGCTAAATACATAAAGATTTAATCACTCATGGTCTATAAAGCTCAAAATATTTTGTATCATAAAGATGAGTGTTCAAAAGATCATGTAAATAGCATTTTTATGAAAATAGTCATTCAAGCTCAAAAAGATCATAAATCACATTTTGTTGTACAAATCAAAAACATGAAAAATCATTTTTTTTATTATTATTTATTTAAAATACTAATCTTCATGGTATATGTATGATTTATCCAATTCTAACAATATGCATACATATCCCAAATATGAAAAGAGTCCAATATATATTGCATGAAGGCAAGTGACTCAAGGGTATACATGTATATTTATTAGATTTGAATTAAACACACATATACATGAAGTAAGATCAAAGATAGGCATAACAAGTATAAATGACCGAATCATCAAAACTAGCCTATACACATGCATATAGTGGATACAAATGAGCATGAAGTTCAAATATATATGAGTCAATTGTAGTTCACTATTCATATATGTATAAATGTAAGTTTTGACATATTCTACATTTAAGCATGTAAATGCCACATGAAGCACCCAAAAAAAATATGAACATGCTACATGATACATGAAATTAAAAGCAGGTGCATAAAAGAATAGAAGTTTAGAAATTGTTACCAACTCTAAAGCTCCTAGCATGGTGGTTGACCCACCAAAATTCCTTGATAGCGGTGCTTCAAGTATGTGTCATTTTAGTTCAAATGCACTCACCATCAAGGCACCAAATCTCTCACGTTTTGAGAGATTCCTCACCTACATCAAATACACAAGGTGGGGATTTTGGTACCCATATTTTCTTGGGTCCTATGGGGTTAGTCTTGTAAGGAACCCAAGCATTTTTATTTTTATCAAAAATAAGAATATTTAACCTTTCATAACAAAATTTTGCTAAATGGCCTTTGCGGCCACAATGTGTACATATGTACACCTTAGCATACTTATGAGTGGGAGTGTGAGCATGATGTGCATCATAAGCATGTGCATGATGTGAATGTGCATGAGTATGAGGAACTTGTTTCTTTTGAAACAAGGATTCCAATCTAGTATGATTGAATGCACATGAGCTCAAATTAGAGCTCAAATTATCAATTTTATTTTTCAACTTTTTAATCTCATTTGATCAATGTGTGCATGAGAAGTATGATGAGATATATGATCAATTTTCTTTTTCTTTTGAGAAACAAAATCTTTTTCTTTTTCACATAGTTTTCTTTATAAAGATTTATTCTCTTGAAAAACAACTTCTTTTTTTTTCCACCATATCAATTTTATTTTTCAAATCAATGTTTCCTTTACATAAATTATTTAATTTAGACATAAGGGAAACATTCTCATTTTTCAAAAACTCATTTTCTTTTTCTAAGCATGCCATTTTATTTTCTAATAAATCTTTATCATTAAGCATGGCATCAAAATTCTTTTTCAAAATTTTATTATCTTTTTCTAAACATGCAATGTTACTTCTAAAAGAGTCATGTTCTACATGCATGCAATCAAGTTCCTTTTTCAAATTTTATTTTTCTTTTTAATCATGTCATATTTTTCAAGCACAAGATGACAAAAGGTAGCAAGCTCATCATATGACATGTCTACATCCTCATCATCGGATTCGGTGTTTACCTCAAGGGGGTTATCCCCTTGGACCATATAGCATACGTTGGAGATGTCGCTTCCAACGTCCGAATCGCTCCCCGCATAGTATAGGTCCTTTTCGCCAAGGGAGGTGATGATGTTCCAAGCTACAAAAGCCGATTCAACATTAGAAACCCTAGATAAATAATCATCATTTAGGGTTGACTTGATAGCATGAAGGGCTTTTGCATTAGCCGCAATATTCTTACCATTTAAGCAATATTCTTTATTAGTTGTGGCAAGATATACACTAAGGCCAAGTCCTTTGAGGAACAAAGACATCTTAACCTTCCAAATTTGGATGTTAAGAATGTCAAAGGTGGGTGGTGACATGAAGTCCATAGTGTGTGTACAAATCTTGTGATTAGCCTAAAAGAGGATTTTTAACTCTTAGGTTGTTAGACCCAATATCAAGAGCACTAGCTCTGATACCAATTGTAAGATCACCTAGAGGGGGGGTGAATAGGTGATGGCTAATCTAATGGTCACTTATGAACAAATAATGCGGAATTAAAACTAAGTTGACCAAATTAAAATTCTTTTAATTGAACACTTATGTATAACACAAGAGTGTTGCCGAATTCCCTTGCGAGGCTCTGGACAAGCTCCTCTAGATTCCCTTGAATGGGTTGAGGTGCCGCGTTGGCTCTCTTGGTTGAATACTAGTGTTAACAACAATCCCAAGCAAGTATAGCAATTTAAGCACAAGGGTATATCAAGCATGTAAAGTAAAGACAATGAAAGTAATGCAAGATATAAAAGAGACAAAGAGAGAAAGAGAGCAAGAGTGAGCAATCGCAAACACAAAGGGTTTGTTTCGAGGTTCGAGCACACTTGCTCTACATCCCCGCCTTCGACACACGAAGGATTTCCACTATGTAAGATCCCACCGGATCTCTCCTCGGTGCCGCAACACCTACAAGCTCTCGGACTCCAAAGTCCCTTACACACGCAAGTCCACCGACTCGCCGAGGCCGCACCTCAAACCACCAAGAGTTCACAAGCGAACTCTAACCACCACGAGCACACTTGCCCGTCTCCTCAAATACAAAGGAAATCTCTTTGGTGATCTAACACTTGATCACCAATTACAAACTCACTACAACACTCTCCCTATAGGATAGATATACAATGGAAGCTCAAGTGTAGTGTGAGAAAAAAGCAAGGAAAGAAAGCTTTGATGGAAAACTCAAGAAATCACTTTAACATTCTCTTGATAAAACTTCCCTTAAGATAGGAAATATTTGCTCTCAAATATTGTGGAGAAACTCTTCTAAAAGTATCAGAAAAACTGGACAAAAGCTCTCCTAAAATCTTGGCTTCAAACAATGACAAAACCCCCTTTTATAGAGGCCAGAAAAATCTGACCGTTGGGCTCTGTCAGAGCTTCCGGTCGACCGGTCCGGTCGACCGGCAACGGTCAAAAATCCGACCGTTGCAGCCTCCGATCGACCGGCCCGGTCGACCGCGCAACTGGAGAAGAGAGTAAACTCTCTGTCGGTCGACCGGCCCGGTCGACCGATATTTCCCGAGAGCCAAGCTCTCTGAAGCGGTCGACAGGCCCGGTCGACCGATCCTCCAGTGCACACTGGCGTGCACGCTGTGCACGTCCGGTCGACCGACCCGGTCGACCGGCCTCTGTCAGTTCGGAAAAATCAGAACTGGCAGAACCAGAAAATGGGGATTAAGGATTGGTCTTTTGGCTTAATAAAATCCCAGAAATTCACAGTAAATCCAGAAAAATAGTTTCAATCATAATAAAAACTGTTTTTATAAAAATATGTTTTTCTAAAACTTGTTTTTCCAAAACTTCACAAAATACAAAAACAAGATATACTCTAAAAGCATAGTGTGTATGGATATGATCCACTACACAATCAAGATGAAATATCTAGTTTTTGACAATAGGCTCTAAGCATGGTTTTGGATATAAGATATGTAAACTATGAAATACCAAAAACCAAATTGTATTTTATCACAAATAAAAATCTTTTCTTAACTAGGAAAATCTTTTATGAAAATCATTCTATCAAGAGTGTGTACGTGATATAGACTTGAGCAATCCACCAATCTATTCTATCCTTTACATTATAACTAAAACAAATAAAAATCTTATACCTAGACACAAGTCTTCATCCTCTTGAAGTCTTCACTTGAAGGCTTCTCATTTTCTTGACTTGGTCTAAATGCAATCCACTGAGCTCATCTCTAGATGTGATCTTGATGCATAGGCTCGTGAATCAACCGGTGCTAGCTTCCAACTTGTCTTTAAATCCTTTGTTGAAGCTCCACACCTACTAAGATCTTGATAAGGAATCTGTCACTAATTAAACACAAGATCATTAGTAATCATAACTTCATGAGTTGATCAACAATCATAACATCAAAACTAGGGTGATAGGCCTTTGGGCCAACATTCTATTGGTGAAAGTCTCTGGATGACCGAGACTCACCAGTTCTTAGCTGGTTAGTGACCAGAGTGGGCGCCCCCACTATTTCAGATATCTGAGTCTCCTTTCTTGGGCAACGAAGGGATGTCATGGACACACTTTTCAGAAAGAGAAAAGTATATTTCTCTGAAGAGGACTTCAAGTGTCCTATTTATAGGCCTCATAGTTTTACCACACCGCCGCTACTTCAAGCTTGAAAGCGCGAGCGAATTTAAGGCATTCAAGTACTGAGCCTTGAGAAAGGGAATAGTCTCCCTCGGAAATGCATACAGAAGGAATGATCTCCCTCGTTAATGCAAGAGAGGTTATTTCAACCTCGGGAAAGGGAATAATCCCTCTCGTAACTAGCCGAAAAGCAGTTAGCCTCGGGAAAGGAACGTCGTTCCAAACACCGAGTTAACGCGAAGCTATCCAGACGGAAAAGGAACGTCGTTCCAAACAGTTATTCCTACATGATTCCTCGGCAAACTTATTCTAAACCAGAAGTAGGATTGAAAGCAAAGCTGAACTCAACCATTATGGCGACGTTCGCATGTCACATACCATCAATCGAAGCAGTTCAAAGTATTTCGGAGTCTGAACCATCCCGTTACAGACTTACAAAAACTTTGAAGGGGGTCTTGTTGACACTCTAAAAAAGACAAGATTCCTGACTGGCCTGAACAAATGCCTAACTTGTTGACATCTACAAAAGACAAGTGGCAGACAAGCTGACGACCAGTTCTTCACCTATCTCAAAAGGGACGAATCAGCAACTTGGACTCTACTGATCCGGCGAAGTAGACAATAAACCAAGAAAAGCTCGTGAGAAGGCCTAAGCAGGTCCGGGGACACTAAGTTAGCTCAACACTTAGCCCCGCATGAGCCCACAAGATGAGTCCCGCACGAGAAGCTGAAATTGCTTAGCATCGTAGAGAGTCCCCTCGTGAACTTCGCTGCAAGAGGTGCTCAGTTAACTCCGCAGGCAGTTCACTTTGCCCAAAATCCCGTGCAGTCGCGCAGAAGGCTAATGGGTAGCTTCGCCACGAAAGTATCCAGCTCCGCTGAAGATCTTTCTTTCTAACTTCGCCAGACGCTTCCCCCAGCTCCGCTACGAGCTCGACGAAGTAGCCCCGCTGCGGGTCTTTTATGGTCACCTTTGACCGATTGAATCTCCAGATAAGATCAAATCTATTCAAGATCAAATCTAATCGAGATCAAATCTGAGATCAAATTTGGCAGTTGTTTACCATAATCTCCTGACTCTCCTAAAACAAGTAAGAATATCAGGGGAGATCTTTCAGTTATTTGGAAAGAATCAAAGCGGATCAGGAGATCAACATTACCTGCTATTTCTAGCTTCACAAAAGCTGATTCTAGGCTCGCGGCGAGGCTAATTTTCAGATTTAAACAGTTTGACTCAATCTGTTTGCAGACTTTCAAGGGACAATTATACCCCTGCTCTCCCAATAAATAGCCCACCAGGAGCATATGAACAGAGACGACACATACACACAGAGGAAAAAGAGGAGAGATGGCAAAAAACAGAGACCTATTCTCTTGCTTCCAAGAATTCAGAGAATTACTTCTCTAATCGGGGTGCTAATACCTTAAGATCTTTCTCCCTTTCAAGGAATCTCCGGAACCAGGCGAGAAGGAATTCCCAAGCGGAGGCAGCTCGAGAAGTAACAAGAGAGTTCTACCAACTTTCTGTTCTCCGATTCCCCAAACCAAGCGAGAAGGGAATCCCATCAGGCAGCAGTCCGATTGTCTGATCTATCGCATCGTCAAAGGGATAAAGTGATCGCACGCTGATCAGATTCCTATCAGCACACTTCCCCAGAAACCTCAGAGGAGATCTACCTGTAATCTTTTTACTGTAAAGAATTATTTGTAATTTAGCTCCTCGACCGTTTTTTGTAAGTTTCCCCTTTGCAAAAATCTATGGAAAACAACAATCAACACGAAGTACACACACACACACATGTGTGTGTGTACTTGGTGTTGATTGTGTCATCATACTTATGTTAAACCAAGAAAGCTTCACATAGCGCCTCAACTCTTATCTAAGAGGAATCTAGAGGAGATAGTCTAGAGCCCTTCATAAAAAATTCGGCTATACTCTTTGATTACACATAGTGTGTTGTTTTAGATTTGAATTCCGCATTCATTTCATTTTAGATTGCATTGAATTTTTAATAGATTAGCCTTACACCTATTCACCCCTCTAGGTGTATTTTCAGACAGATGATATATTTAAGCCATTCTTTGTAGAATGTCATTTTGATAAGACAAATTTTCCACAATTAGGGGAGAAAAAGTGCTGATTCTTGAAGACTGGCGTGAAATTACGTGAAATGCATTATCATTGTCACATCTTGACCCACGTACAAATCTAAGTAAACTCGAAGTTAAAAAAATATTCACTTGTAAAGAATTGCAAACCAGTTACCCAATGTATTTACTGACACAAAAAATAACAAAATCTCATATACCAGCTGAAAATACTCCAGCTCAGATTGATATCCCTGAAAGACAATCTGATAATACTTCAAAAGCACACTGAAGCATGGTCGTCCTGTTGGTTCAAAGATAAAAATTCCCGAAAGAACAAACAATAGAAGTATATGCTTTCAAAGAAGATAATTTTCAAAAAGTACTATTGAAGAGAAAATAACTGACTGATTTACAATTAATAAAAAAATAGCTCCTGAAGAGACACATACACCTAAAGAAGCACATACTGTTGATCTAAATATTTATTTCATACAAGATTCACGCATAAACTAAAAGCCTCTCCATCAAGATCAAAGGGAAGGAGGGTTTAGGCATTCCTGATTCTATCACGAAAACGATCCCGAGGACGCCAGAGTTGAGGGAGAGGATTCTTCTCTCCAGCCACCAAGTTTTCTTGTTGATCTTTAGAGGAGATTAAAGGCCTCCAAGAAAGAGATTAGGTCATATTAGTAGAGACAGAATCCAATCCATGATATTTATAGGCTCAAGATAATTTAGTTCAACTCATCATAGATCTAGGCTCTTGATTAATATCATGCATTCCACACATGTAGATGAGATCTACATTACAAATTTATTTACACCAATGGATAAGTGTAATTGAAACGAATCTAGACCCAAACCTTTAGGCTTAATCAATTCTTTATTGGCCAAACAACATAGGCTTATAGAGACGAGTGTATCAATCCAATTAGACTTCTGTAGGCCCAAATTAATTTAGACTATAATCCAAATAAGTCTAACAATCTCCCACATGGGCGAAGCAAGTCATATTAGAAATACATAACTTTGTGGTACTAAAATTTTAACTGTCAATAAACCACGTTTCAAAACAATCTGGTCGCCACCGAACATGACGGTTGTTACCTTTTATATAATTGAGGTCGGACCTTCCACATTACAAGTTTCAAAACCCTTAATGATATAGATCAAATATGGATGTGTGACATGGAAATGTTCTCTGATCAAATAAGGTATAATTCTAACTGGTTTTCACTTTATGATTCTAACAAGTCTAACCTTATGACTCCAACGAGTCTATCTTCATGACTCTAACAAGTCTAAACTATATGACTCTAACGAGTCTATCCCATTAAACTAGGATATCATCATGATTAGTCATTCCCATATGAACAATATGCTCTAAGAAGACTTTGGGTGGCAGTCCGTAAGTGGGTGGATCTGTAAAGAATAATAATGTCACTATTAACAGATACAATGTGATTCCAAACTTTATCCTTGATAACAAAAACATGGTGTCGTTGTGCCTCGATTTTGCTGAACTCTTATCACTATTGCAGTAGAGCTCTATAGCTCTTATTGTCATAATGTAACTGTAATGACCTCTCAACTAAATTCACAATCTTCCTGTAATCAGAAAAATATAACCTGAAGAGGACTTCCTATTGTCGATACATTCAGCATAATCTAAATCAGTGTATCCGATCAGCTGCAACTGGTCAAATTTCATGTAATCTTCTGTAGATATCGCATTACCTTTTTGGCAGTCTTCCAGTGATCAATCTCAAGATTGATCAAGTATCTACCAAGTTTCTTAATAGTATATGCTATGTGATTAGTCACATATATTGCATTTATATTGTCACCTTACCATACTTTTTAGCTAATAAATCCTATTAATAAGTCTTCTTTTTCTTTGTTAAATGTAGGCCCAAGTGCTAAAAGAAAGAAAAGAGAAATAAGCCCAAAAGCCCAAATTCTGATTTAATTCAAAATAAATTCGAAATGAAGGAATCAGGGTAAAATCTTAGCATATCAAGAGGTTGAGAAGAATCCTCCCTGAATCAAGCGATTGAAGCCACACAATTAAAGGCTGTTTCGTCAACTTTTGGAGCAGAAATAAGAAAACCAGCAGAAGATACGGGCAAATCATCTCCACCAGTTGGGTGTAGCCACCTGGCCACACCAGGGCCGCGGAAACGCGGCCCTAGCCGCGTTTTCGCGGCTTGTTAGTGTCTGTTGGGGAGCGTTTACTCCCCCAATCTTCCCGGGATCCTACCCTTTTGGTTTCTCCCTATAAATACTGGTTTCAGCAAAGGAAAATGGAGCGAAGACTAGGATTAGAATTTGTATTTATTTTCTAAGGAGTTAGGATCTTTGTTAGCTAGCAGAAAAGTTGTAATCTTGTTTTTTAATTTATAGTCCAGTATCAAAACTTATGAGAGAGAGGAATTGAGTGCTTGTACTTGAAGATTGAAGTGACATCAATACAAGAATCGAGCCGCTTTTTCTTCCACTCGTATTACGGTATGGCTTGAATTGTTTATTTTCTTTCTTCGTTGTTTTCCATGAGTAACTAAACGGTTTTCTGGGCTCACTATTGTAACTCTCTCTAGTTCTTCTTCTTTCTGGTTTTTAAAGAAAAAGACCCAATGAATCATATGCATGCCTTACTTAAAAGCCTTTCTTTTTGAACGTGTTCTTGAAGGTACATGAGGATGGGTTTGGATCGTTAAACTCTTACTTCTTCATGAACGTTTCTTGAACTATTTTTACTTCATTCTTACTTCTTCGCGCTGATGATTTAACATAATTCTAAACGATTTTTCAAAGAAAAGATTGAGCTCTTCTAACCATCTTATGTGCTTTACTTCAACCTTTCTAAAATCAACTTTAAGTTTTGCTTATGATCACTTTGAGGCACTTAGGATTTCAATAGAAGAATTAACTTTAGAGTAGTGAAATAGTGAGCCCAGATTTTCTTCCTTATTATAATCAACAAAACAATCTTCGAACTTTTTTAAATCACCTTCTCCAAAACCTTTTCTAAAGTTGCAATTTCTCTTCTAATCATCTCTTTCTTTCCATTCTCTTTTCATTAAAAAAGAACACAATTCTTTGTTTTTAAACGATTCACCGAAAAGCTTCCATCGCATTCCTCCTCGTAGACACGACCCGTTAGCCACAAGCTACACGGTAAATTCTTAAACTCTTTGATTGTTCTTTCATTTTAGCAATCACTATGTCTGGATGGATACAAATTTGAGCATACATTAGACTTCTAACTGCTGATGTATATGTAATGTCTTTCATTTGCTTTTACTATAGGTTGTTCTTGGAATATTGAAGTAGACTCAACTTATCTCCCCTAGAGTAATTCTTCATGCCACATCTATCTAAAACCTTATCGATATAGACGTTTTGTGATAAATCTAATATTTCACGTGTCCTGTCATGTTGAATCTGGATGCCTAACACAAAAGAAGCTTCTCTAAAATCTTTCATCTCAAAGTTCTTTGAGAGAAAATACTTGATCTCATGTAGAAGAGCCATATCGTTACTTGCTAATGAATGTCATCCACATATAACACAAGAAATATAAGTCTACTCTCTTTAAATTTATTGTAAATGCACTTATCAGCTACATTCTCCTTAAAACCAAAATCAGATATTACTTGATCAAATTTCAAAATATCATTGACGGGATGCTTGCTTTAGATCGTGAATGGATTCCTTTAATTTACAAACTAAATATTGTGAACTTTTGGCTTTAAAATTTTATGGTCGCACCATACAGATTTCTTCCTTAATGCTACATTTAAAAAAGACAATCTTAACAGCCATTGGTATAACTCCAGGTTGAAGTGAGCCACTAGTGCCATGATAATTTTAAAAGAACTCTTTATGAAAATCAGGGAGAAAGTCTCCTTATAGTCAATCCCTTTCTTTGAGTGAACCTTTGCATCAAAACATGCCTTATATTTTTGAAATTACCTTTCGAATTCAGTTTGGTTTTAAACATCCATTTACAAGCAATCCTTTTCTTACCATTAGGCAATTCTACTAGATCCCAAATATTATTGTCCTTCATGAATTTTAACTCATTCTTCATGGTATTTGACCATTTAGTGGAGTGAATGCTAAGTTTGGCCTCATTCAAGGATGTGGGGTCATCTTCTAACCCTATGTTAAACTCATATTCTTAGAGATAAACTATATAATCATTTGAATAGCTAATCTCCTCTCCCTAGTTGATCTCCTAGGCACTTGCGGTTGAGAATTTTCATGGTCTATCTCATCATCAGATCTACTTTAGGATGAATTGTATATGTACCTTTTAAGGATACAACTATATTTTCATGCTGAAGTGGAACAACTACTTTATTATTTGAAACAGTTGTCATGGGTATAACAATCTGTTCTTCTTCAAATGTGAAATCCTTATGTAGTTGACTCTCACTGTTCTGAATATCCTTAATAAATTTAGCATTATCCATCTCTATTATATTCTTAGGGGATGGATAGTAAAACCTAAAGCCTTTATGCTTCTCAGAATACCCTATGAATAACAGTTAATTGCCCTTGAGTCCAGCTTCTTCTTATTTGGTATATATGGCCGAGTTTCCACTAGATAACCCCAAACATGTAGATCTTAATACTGAAAGATTTTTCAATCCATACCTCAAATGGGATTTTAGTTATTATTTTGCTAGGTACTCTATTTAGAAGGTAGATGACCGTCTTTAAGGCTTCACTCCATAATGACTCTGATAGAGTAATGTAATCTATCATACTCTAACCATGTTCTTTAATGTGCGGTTTCATCTCTCGGTAACACCATTTTGACGAGGTGTCCCAGGCATGGTGTACTGGGTTACAATACCACACTCTTTCAGAAAATTGATAAAAGGTCCTGAATATCTACCTGAACCGTTATATATACCATAATACTCACCACCACGATCAGATCTAACAGTTGTAATCTTTCTATTCTGTTGATTTTTAGCTTCATCTTTATAGATTTTAAACATATCCAGTGATTAGAATTTCTCATGAATCAAGTATATGTACCCATAACGAGAGTAATCATCTACGACAGCGATAAAATATTCGTGATCACTCCAAAAAGCTATAGGGAATGGACTACAAATGTCTGTATACACCAAATCCAGAAATCCTAAACTCTGTCTAGCACTAAACTTCCTAATGTTTTCTAGCACTAAACTTTCTAGTGTTTGTTTGTTTGCCCTTTATACAATCTGTACATACTTCTAGGTCAGGGTAATTTAAAGGACCTATAGCTCCACTAGACATAAGTCTTTGAATTCTCTCTTTCGAGATATGTCCTAAACGTTTATGCCATAAACTGTAAGAGTTTTCTTTAATTGATGTTCACTTAGAACCTAAATTATTCACATATAAAGATTCAAAATGAAGATTCAATTTATATAAGCCATCAATTAAGATTCCAATACCGACAATTTAGATTTAGATAATAAAGTAACCATTTCATTACTAAAGTGACAGTAAAAATCAGATCTATCTAACAATGAAATAGAAATAAGATTCCACCAAAAATACAGTACATATAAAGTCTCATCCAAATCTGAAATATAACTAAAATCTAATTTAAGCCTACAAATCCCAATAGCTTCAACTATAGCTTTATTTTCATCCTAATGTATACGTATTACTCAGCTGAGCTGGGCCTCCTTTGAGTTTGAAATTTTTCTTATTGAATCTCTTATGTGAATTATCTATCCACCATGTATGAAGTGACACTAGAGCTAAATTAATTTCAGAATAAATATAAATATGAGATATACCCTTCTAATTAACCATTTCTGATGCTTTATGCAATTCTACTTGAGGTGGCCTACTTTCTTTCAGAAGAAGTATGCAATGACCTTAGGTTTCTTCTCCTGCACTTTTGCCACTTAAGATCAGCAACTGTAGTGGCGTTTATGTTCTTCCCTTTAGATATACTTTTTCTTTTCTTACCATATATATACTAAGTGAGCACTTTTAATCTTTTCTTTTTTTCAATCTCTCTTCTTTTCGGACACAGTGACTGATGAGCCTAATGAGACTCGACTTTTCCTTTGAGCATTATAAATAATCTTGAAAAAGGGTTATACGTGTAAGAAAAGAGATTAAAATGAAATGCACTAGAATCTCTTTAGAGAGATCCAATTTCAGTACTTTTAGTTTAGAAACAAAACTGGATATTTCTATAATGTACTCCCTTATGTTTTCTTTGCCATTGTAGCGCATATTTATCAGCTTGTAAGATGTAAGATGCATATTGTGTCAACTCTATTCGATTTAATAAACTGGTCGGCTATTTCAGTAAGGAAACTCTTAGAACTAAGTTATCAAACATAAACCCTTAATAATCAGAGGAATACTATGCTTCATAACCATTAGATACATCCTATTAGACCTCTCTCACTTATCATAATTGACATTTTCTTTAACTGAACTTTTGTTAGTGATAGTAGGGTCCATCAGTCCTTAAGGTGTAGTGTAGGTCCATGAATCTAAGAAAGATCTTTTACGTGGTCTTATCACTTCTTAAAGTTTGTACCATTCAATTTAGACTACATAAATATAGAATTTCTCTTCAATTTAACAAAAATATGCATTAACAAAATTCTACTATAATAACCATAAAAAGTGAATTTCAAAAAAATGTAACCACTCTGACTGATAGAGCTGCCAGTCAAACTTTCAGATCAAGTTGTGTCTCTTAAGCCAACACTATACTGGTCCAATATAGATACCCTAAAGTCTAGATCTTATGTAAGAGAACAACTTTCTTTTGGGTCGACTACCCTTTTATAGGATTGGTTCCAAAGTTTAAGTTATTTATATCGACCATATAATATATGTAATGACCCGGCCATAATGACAACCTTCTTTTGGGTTGATTGCCACATGTGTGGGCCATACAAATCTATGCATCTTGATTTTGTTTCACCGTTAAATTAGTTAATGAGGGTAATGCAATATGAGCTTATAGTGTGATAACTTTCCTTTGGGCCGATTATCACACACCAAGTTTATCCCACTTGCATTATTCACATCAAGTATCCGATGCTGTACATAATTCAGCCAAACAAGTAGTCATCCTTTGGACCGACTATTGTCCTCATGAACTATATGGCAATAAATAAGATATTTTATAAATTTTTTAACTTGAACATGTATAAATCTTTATCTGTGTGTTATCTACTATAGTAAACATCAATATTCATCATGCTAGAACAATATACGCAATATAATAAATATTGATGAAGCAAAAGCATGTAAGGATACATATTACCATAATAAACAAACACTTCAATGCTTTTTATGTTAACTAACACTGTTTTGTCATGTCTACTGCCTGTAATACTATACTGCTCGTTAAGAGCTTCGATACGACTATTTACACGTCCAAAACAGAGGTCGGATAAGCCCATAATGGATCTGCAGTGCTATATCGGGTCTGGATTAGACCCGACCCACAATGGTTAAGTTATGGGTTTTCTTTATGAGTCGGGTTTAATAAACTGAATAAAACCCGATTAATTTAATTTGAGATTAATTGGGATTAGATTTTTTTTATTTGATTAGAATTCTACTCCAAAATTCTTTTAATAGAATAGAATTCTATCTCAACCCTAAAACTCAAATCAATCTCAACAATCTCAATTAAATTTAATATGAGATTAAATAGAATTATATTTCCTTATTTGATTAAAATTTTATCTCTAATTTTCTAATCTTAATTAATCTCATAATTTCACTTAATTAGGAAAACCCAAAAAATAATTAAACTTTTTTTTGTGATTTGCCATCTAGCGCGTGCACATGCATGCATGTAGCGCGTGCGCATGCAGCATGCATGCAAGTCCACGTGCATGCGCTGCATGCATCTTTTGCATGCATGCGCATGCATGCACTTTTTTTTTAATTAAATAACACACACAGAAAAATCCCAAAAAATATATACATAATTCAATTAATATTTTTCAATTTAATTCAATTATTTGAGAAACAAAAAATATTTTATTGAATTAAATAAAGAGATTAATAATTTTAATAGATCGAGATCAAAAAAAATTACTTTATATCCCAATGATCCGATAAAGAGGAGGCTTTGATACCAATCGTTAATATAATAATTATTTCATACAAGAACCACGCATAAACTAAAAGCCTCTTTATTAATATCAAAGGGAAAGAAGTTTAGGCACATCTGATTCCATCACGAAAGGGATGCCGAAAGTTGCACGATCTCGAGGACGCTGGAGTTGAGGGAGATGATTCTTCTCTCCAGCCACCAAGTTTTCTGCTTGATTCTTAGAGGAGATGAGAGGCTTTCAAGAGAGAGATTAGGTCATAATAGTAGATAGGGAATCCAATCCATGATATTTATTGGCTCAAGGTAATCCTAGTTCAACTTGATCTAGGCCCTTGATTAATATCACGCGTTACACACATATAGATGAGATCCACATTACAAATTTATTTACGCCAATGACTAAGTGTAATTGAAATCAGCATAGACCCAAACCTTTAGGCTTGACCAATTCTTTATTGGGTCAAACAATATAGGCTTATAAAGACAGACGTATAAATCCAATTAGACTTATGTATGCCCAAATTAATTTAGACTATAATCCAAGTAAGTCTAACACTTACATCTAAAGAGATCTCTTTGCATTATTTATAAAAGAATGTTGAGATAAAAAGAAAATTATTATTGATAATGCCTTTGCAATGCAGTTACTCTAAATATTATAATAGATAATGAGGACCCTGAACTAAAAAGTGCAGAAGAATGTTGATATAGAGATGATTGGCCAAAGTGGAAAGAAGTTATCCAAACAAAATTAAATTCTCTAAAAATCACAAAGTTTTTGGACCAGTAGTCCGAATACCTGGATGCGTAAAACTCGTTGGATATAAATGGGTGTTTGTGCGGAAACATAATGAAAAAAATAAAATTGTGAGGTACAAAAGAACGACTAGGATCTCTTGCAGAGAACTGGAATAGATTATAAAGAGACATTCTCTCGTGATGGAGGCAATCACGTTATGTTTCTTAATTAGTTTGGCAGTCACAAAAAATCGATAAGCAACTTATGGACGTAGTTACTGTATATCTATATGGGTCACTTGATAGTGATAATTACATGAGAACCCCTGAAGGATTTAAAATGCTCGAAACATATTCCCACAAATCTCATGGAATATATTCAATTAAGTTACAATGATCCTTATCTGGATTAAAAAAATATGAAAGAATGTGGTATAACCACCTTAGTGAATATCTCTTATGAGAAGTATATATAAATAAACCAATTTGCTCATTCGTTTTTATTAAAAGGGTATAAAAATAGGTTTGTCATTGTTGCAGTATATGTTGATCTAAATATTGTTGGAACTCCTGAATAGCTCACAAAACTGCTGCTTATTTAATGAAAGAATTTGGGATGAAAAATCTTGGGAAGAGAAAATTTTGTGCAGGGCTGCATATTGAACATTTACACAATGGAATATTTAGTCATCAATCAACATATATAGAAAATGTCTTGAAACATTTTTATATGGATAAAGTCCATCCATTAAGTAACCCTATAGGTTTTTGATCACTTGATGTGAAAAAAGATTCTTTTTGTCCTCAATAAGATAACAAAGAGGTACTTGGTCCTGAAGTATCATACTCAAGTACAATTGAAATCTAATGTATCTTACAAATAACACACAGCCTGACATAGCTTTTTTTGTTAATCTATTAGTAAGATTTAGCTTTGCACCAACTCAAAGGCATTGGAATGATGTTAATCATATATTACGTTATCTTCGTGGAACGACTGACGTGGGCTTATTTTAGTCCAAGGGATCAAAGTCAAAAATAATTGGTTATGCAGATGTTGGTTTTGACCACATAAAGTTAGATCTCAAATAGAATATGTATTCACTTGTGGTGATGTAGTTATATCATGAAAATCTACAAAGCAAACATTAGTTGCTACTTCTTTAAATTATTCTGAAATATTAGCACTGCACGAAGCAGGTTGTGGATGTGTTTGGTTACAATCTATGATACAACATATTCGAGAGACATGTGGGCTTTCTTCAATCAAAGATTCTCGGACATAATAACAATGCAACTTATATTGCACAAGTCAAAAATAATTATATTAAACGGATAAAATTAAGCATATTTCACCAAAAATTTCAGCACAAATAAGCTTCAGAAGAGTGATGACATAGAAGTTCAACAATCCAGTCCAGCAACAATATGTGTGAAAATCTTTGAAATTTGTTCACTAAAGCACTGCCAACTATAACATTCAAAAAGTTGGTCAACAATATTGGAATGTGCCAACTCAAAGATCTTTTATCAGAATCAGGAGAGGGTGTCTTCAGTAGTCTACGCGCTATACTCTTTTTTTTCTGTCCAAGTTTTAATTTCACTGGGTTTTTCTTAGCAAGGTTTTAACGAGGCAGCGTCACACGCTCGTCAGGTGCATATGAATATGTAATCTTTTTTCTCTTAGTCTCGGTTTTGTCTCACCGGGTTTTACTGGCGAGATTTTTAATAAGGCATGGTCATGGATAATGGACATCCAAGCAGAGTGTTGTAAATGTATGAGTTACTGGATGACCACCATACCTCTCCACCTTCTTCTTTGTGTGAATGCATGAGTTAGCAGGTGCCTCCACCTTTTTCCTTGTAACCTATGTTGTGAATGCATGAGTTAGTGAGTGACCTCTTCATTTTCTTTCTTGTAACCTATGCTTATGTTTTCCTATAAATAGAGGCTACAAAGCTGAATAAAAAACACACAAACTTGAAAATAATTACTCTTGACTTCCCCTTCTCATTTTTCTAAATTCTCCTTAGTTTTATCTTATTCTACAACACCACTTCTTTGCACGGAACTATGTTTTACTCTAATTTTTTCTTATTTCTCCAACTAGGTGTGTATATGGCTAGAGGCTGTCACTGGAGTCCCTGAAATTAAAGGTTTGCTGATGGAAAGAGTGTTTTACCGTTAGACAGAGACATGCTTTGGCTGACCACACGAGGGCAATGCTTCACACATATCTCCCTGAAGGCCAAATAATTTTTTTTATTTATCTTATTGTAACTTTTCAAAAAGGTTGATTGAAGTTTTTTTTTTTTTTTGGAATAATATCCACAAGTGACTATAGTAAAAGGGGGACAAGTGAACCCCAAACCATGGTGATTGGCATGATAATAAAAAGAAAATCCGGTCCCATGAAGCTGGAGGCATTAGTACCAAATAATTTTCAGTTGCTCTTCTCCAAAAAGGGGAAAAAAAAAATTCTAAACAAGACCTCATGATTCATGGGGAAACAGTTAAATTCTCAATCAAATTCTCTCATGAGTCATAAAGCTCTCAAAGACCAGATTGATGCCTAGGAGTAACTAAAAACTTCTCCCACAATGGAAACACCCATGGGTTGCTCCCATCATCAAAAATTCCTTTAGGCAACAAGACAAGACTAGATTCAATCCTATTACCTGTACATTTTTTTTCCCTCTTAGCTATTGTTTTGGCAAGCCGCTGTAAGTTTTTCCATAAAATCTTTACTACTACTCTGCAAAATTCATGATTTAACAAGAAAACTTGTTCTGCACCCTTCGAAATAATATTTGCCTTTCTCCGGGACTCTCTAAAATCCTAGCAGGCTCAACAGCAAATTGGAACCATACTTTCCAGAAAGAGCGACGCTTGTATGCACAATAAGTGACGCGCATACTCAATGCAATATACTGCAATCCATCCAGTGCGCGAGTCCAGAATCTCAACTAGATGCTTCTCACCATAACATGTACAAGGTTGGAAACTGAAACTGAAGATATCATAGACAATATGAATAGTTATCAGTGATTCGCGGCACCTTACAAATGCAAGAACCCTTTGAAGTAGGGCACAGATAACAATTGTATCATCTCATAGTTACACGTCTTGATTAACATTTGAAAGGTGGCCTGATCTTGTTATCTTGAGAAACATCATCTAACGGCCACATAAGAATTAGTTTACATTTCAAACGATTGGATGATCCTCTTCTCTTATGATCCTCCATGTTTCATTGAGCTCCATTTGTGCTTCTTCCTTTGTCTCGCTCGGATCATAGAATACTTCTGTCAATCAGTGCAGGTTTCTGTGCATCCAACGGAATTTGAACTGTAATTTCTTTCGAATTTCACACCTACCCCTCATGCTTCGGCAACGGCATCACTAGGCCGACTTCTTCCATACTCCCAAAGATCTTTTAGCTCTCCTCTGATCCAACCCAATACAACAATAAGCCCTGAATATCAAGAGCTCACAGAAAGTTAGACATTGTGTAGATATTGAATGAGAAAACAACAAAGACACGTAAATCAGCATGGTAATTAGTTCATTACCTAAGGTACATGGAACCAGGTACAATAGGGCAGGCTGACCATGCCCATCCATAAGATACAAAGCAAGGTATGTGAGGAAAAGGCCTGAAAAGAAAAACAATTCCAGATTTCGGGTTAAGCTGTTATTGTAAACACAAACTTTAAGAATAAATAAATAATTCCTTGCAGATTATTTAGCATGTAAAGAATGGTGTAGAGAAATAGAAAACCCTAAAAGATCATTATTTTTGACAAAAGAGAGTTACAAGATATATATATATATATATATATATATATATATATATATATATATATATATATATATATATATATATATATATATATATATATAAGAACAAGGAGGGTAAATGGGTAAATATGAGTAATAACCCAATAACCCAAATACTAATAACTTAACTCAATACTCCCCCTCAAGCCAGAGCATAGACATCTAACATGCCCAGCTTGTTATAAAGATTAGAATACACTTGAGGTGATGCAGCTTTGATAAGTATATCAGCTAATTGCTTCGAAGATGGTGTGAACTGGAACATAATAACCTTCTTGGTCCAAGCATCTCTGACAAAGTGACAGGCAATCTCAATGTGTTCGGTCGTTTCATGGAACACTGGATTCTGAGCAATATGGTAGATTGATTATAACAATGCATAGGCATTGGTCCAAACTGTCTGATGTAAGCTAGAACCATCATCGCAGCTAACCATGAGTCTCTCTGAGTTGATGCATGAATATACTCAGAACTCCTACAACAAAAGTTATATCTGGCCTAATCACCATAAAATAGATCAGCTTCCCAATCAATCTCTTATGTCTCTCTGGATCATCAAAAGTGTGACTGTCATCTAACTATAAATTAACATTGGCTTCCATTGGTGTATTAGCATGCTTGCATTCCAAAAATCTTGTTTCCTCCATAAAGTACAGAGCATACTTTCATTGAGAAAGAAGTACACTGTGTTTTTGATGTACAACTTTAATTCCCAGAAAGTATTTTGGACATCCCATGTCCTTGGTCACAAAATGACGCTTGAGATACATCTTAGAGTCCACTATTCTAGCTGAGTCACTACCAGTCAACAAAATGTCATCAACATAAACAGCCAGAACTACAATGCCAGACCTTGTACGCCGAACGAAGACAGAGTTACCTGAATGACATCGACGAAAACCAATACCAGAAATGGTAAGACTGAGCTTCTCAAACCACGTCCTTAGACTCGGCTTGAGTCCATATATAGCTTCTTTAGACGACAGACTTTATTCTCCACCCTGAGCAACATAACCTGGAGGTTGCTCCATATAAATTTTCTCCTGAAAATCTCTATATAAGAAAGCGTTCTTGACATCCATTTGGAACAATGGACATGACAAGTTAATAACAATAGAGAATAGAATCCTAATAGAATTCAACCTGGCAACTGGCGAGAACGTTTCAAAATAGTCGATGTCATATGTCTGAGTATAACTCTTGGCCAGGAGTCTGGCCTTATATCTATCCACAGATCCATCTGGAGGGTACTTTAAAGCAAAGACCCAGTGATAACCAACAACCAACACATCTGTTGGTGCTGAAGCCAACTCCCAAGTTCCTTTAGAAGTAAGAGCTTCCATCTCCTCATCCATAACCTGTTTCCAGACAGGTACCAATAAAGCCTATGTATAAGACCTGGGTATAAACTCAGAAGACAAAGAGAGAGCAAACTGGCGAAAAGTAGAGTTTAGGTGATCATAAGAGACGAAATTCAAAATAGAGTGATCAGTAAAAGATCGTTTACCTTTCGAAGAGCAAGAAGAATATCAAGATCAGAGGGAGAAGATGATGATGGAGGAGGACCATCTACCGAAAAGGGATTAGTCGGAATTGGTTTAGAGGCAGAAACCTTTGGGCGATGAGTGTAGACGTATCTGAAATCCCAAACTGGCTTTGATGCAGGTGGATCTGTAGTTAGCAACAGTAGAAGCAGGTGTAGACAATGACACAGACAGCGAAGAAGGAACAGTCTAAGATATGGTGACAGGAACCTGTGTAGAGAAATATGAAACAAACTCAAAAACTGTGACATCAGCAGATACCAAATACTTCTTGGTGCAGAGATTATAGCACCGATATCCTTTTTGTGTTCTAAAATACCTAACGAAGACACTTTATAGATCTAGGAGATAACTTATCTAGCTCAGGTGACAAGTCTTGAATAAAACAAGTGCATCTAAAAACACGGGGAGTCACGGAGAAGGGTTTTGTTAGCTAAAGACAAGAAAATGAAGAACTTTTATTGAGAACAGAAGAAGACATCCTATTAATTAGATAACAAGCACTTAACACAGCATCAGACCATAAATATTTCAGAACACTCATATGGATCATTAAGGTTCTAGCAACATCTAAAATATGTCTATGTTTTCTTTCATCAACTCCATTTTGTTGGGATGTATGAGAACAAGAAGTCTGATGAATAATTTCATTTTTGAAACAAAAACTAGAGACACCTTTTTTTATATACTCCAAAGCATTGTCAGTACGAAGCACACGAATGGAAGTAAAAAACTGATTTTTTATTTTATTAAAGAAATACTCAATTACACTGGACATTTCTGACTTCTCTTTTAGGAGATACAACTACGTCATACGAGAGAAGTCATCAACAAAAAGTAAAAAATATCTAAATCCCTTAATAGAGGGCACCCGACTACGACCCCAAACCTCAGAGTGGACCAACTCAAAAGCAGAACTACTACGACTATTGATTCGACTCTGAAAGGTAGCACGATGATGCTTACCTAACTCACAAGACTCGCAACCTAAAGAAGAGATAGAGGACTCAACAGGAATAACAGACCACATTTTTTATACCCAAGGATGACCCAAGCGCCAGTGCCACAGTAAAACCGGATCAGGCTGACCTGCAATCAAGCCCGTAGGGTCACTCGATCGTCCAAATAGTATATGCCTCCTCGCTCATGCTCCGAACCAATCCTCTTCTCAGTCGACAGGTCCTGAAACACATAATAAGAAGGAAAAATTTACAGTTATTTTGTTTAGTAAGTTGATTGATAGACAAGAGACTAACAGGAAATCATGAAACATTAATGACATTAGTAAGGTTTAAAGATGGAGTAGCCTGAACTACCCCATGCCTAGACAGGTGAATGGGTACCATTAGCAATTTTAACTGAGTGGGCAGTGGACATGTTTAAGGAAACAAGCTTTTGTGCAATACATGTCATGTGGGATGAGGCTCCAGAGTCTAATATTCAGGGCTTTTGAGGAGAGGCAATATAAACGTGCGTACCTGAAGCATATACATGAGTCGCTAAAAGATTGTTTTGAGAGAACTTTAACTGTCGAAGTCGATCATACTCCTCCTGTGTCAGTACAACAGTGAAAGATTCAGGAAGAGTGGAGGAAGTGGATGAATAGTCCTGAGGAGTGCTATGCGGAGCAGAAGAATCAGACTCAGATAGTTATACCCACTCAGATCGACCAAATTTCTCCCAGCACTTCTCGAAGATGTGATTACTGCGTCCATAGTGCTTGCATTGTCAGGGTCCTTTCTTAGAGACACTATGTCTATCTCCATACGAGCCACATCCACCTCCAACAAATCAACGTCTTCGTCCTCCAAAATCACGGCCACGAGCACAATCTCTGCCACGTTCAGAAATCATGGCAGACCACTCAATGGATGATGCAAAGGAAACATCAGCTCCAATAGATACTCACATAACTCTCGAGAATATGATAGTTAATGTGGAAATACTATCTCCTCTCAGAATCTAACCCCGCACCAGGATCGTAGTGAAGGGCTCAAGCCAGATAAAAACTTTGACATGACGAGATCACGACGACACCCCCTCAGTATTGCCGCATCAGTAACAACAGGTTAATGCATCTCTAACTCATCAATAAGACCTTTAAGTTTGCCATAAAAATCAGGCACAGATCTGTCCTCCTTGTTTGAGCTCAAATAGGCGCTTGTAGATCTTAAACACCCTCGAGAGATTCTTCTCATTGTCATACATCACTTACAATGTATCCCACATGTCCTTAGCAGTAGTCAAGAACATGACACTACCACTAATCTTCTCCTCTAGACTATTTATTGAGAAGCCATGTTATCACAGAATAATCTCCAGTAAGCCAACTCACATACGTGGGATCTGTATCAGCAGGTAGAGGCTGTAGAAGGTGAGCCAATTTGTTCTGAGCGCCAATGAATATGCGGAACGCTTGCTCCCATAATAGGTAGTTGAAGCCATTCAACTTCACCATAGTTTCCAACATTGTCTTGGGAACAGAAGTCTCAATCACTGGAGAGGATATCATAGTGAAAGAGGAACTTGTAACCTCAGATATAGTAGTCAGTAGATAGATCATCAGAAATCAAAAGTAGTAGAAGGAAATAGCTAGTAAGCAAGAGAACCAAGCAACTTAGTTATCAGATAGAGGCATAGACAGTTAGAATTGCATCAAAACAATATCTTAGCCTGAAATAGTCAGATCAGATGTACAAATCTGATTTTTAAGCAGGAAACAGATCAGATCCTATCAGAGAAGTCTTATAGAGCATCCAAATAACCAGATCAAATGTAAAAATCTGATTTTTAAGCAGTAAACAGATCTGATCTCACCAGAGAAGACTTGTAGAGCATCCAAATAGTCAGATCAGATGTAAAAATCTGATTTTGAGTAGTTATGACCCTGTTTGAGACCTCTGGAGAAGGCATGAGGAGGGTAGGGTTTGAAGGGGGTGGCGGCACTTGGAGAAGGGAGCGACAGCAATGTGGAGGTGATGGGGGAGGGAAATGAAGAAATTTGAGAAAAGGAAGGAGATGGTGGATTTGAGGATTAGGGTTTCTCTGACTCTGATACCATGTAGAGAAATAGAAAACCCAAAAAGATTATTATTTTTGATAAAACAAAGTTACAAGATATATATAAAAGACAAGGAGAGTAAATGGGTAAATATGGGTAATAACCCAATAACCCAATAACCCAAATACTAATAACTTAACAAATGGAAAGAACTAATGACTAATATTTGGTACAAGCATGAACAGTAAGAACAAAAAAATTCTAATAGGCATAGAAGTGCACAAGCAGTTAGCGAAACTAAACCGTTTCTCCTGCACAATGTCAGCACAAGCAGTAAGCAACAACCAATCCTTCCATGTATGATAGAAAGTTAATGGGACCATGTATTAATGCTCTAGAAACCTATTATTTGGGAGGCATGACTGTATATGATAGAAGCCATGACTTCAAATACATTTAGCAAAATGTGTTTAGGGTTTCAGGAAGTATCAAAAAAGAAGAAATCAAAAAGAACATAAAAGAAATGGGAATTACTGATCTTACAATTTTGAATTAGAAGATTGAAAACAATTGAAAGAGAAGGATTTGCAGTATTCAACCATGTCCAACCAAGAGTGCCATTGACAATTACAGTCTAAAGCTCCATACTACTCTTTTCTATCATACTAGTAGATACCCCCCCCCCCCTGGATAGTGGGTGCCCGAGGCACACATGCAGAAGATATGGTGAAATGGTGCAACTATAAAAAAGCATTTGGTCTCAGTTACAAAGCAAATAAACAAATAAGCTTAATTGAACCAGAATTATCCTTAGCAAGAATGTTTTTACTCAGAGTTACAAAGCAGAACTTTTACTCAAACCATGTCAATGGCCTCGACTGCAGGGACGAAGGGAAACAGAAAAAAAGCAGCAACCCCCAACCATAACCAAGAATTGAAAAGACAAATTCAACCCTCCCCATCTAGATTTTTATTAGACTACATATACGCACAAACCCACGACATTCCCTTAATTTAACAAAAAATGAAGTCAACAATAATTTCCAATTACAAGAAACTTGCTCAACAATTAAGTATGCAGTGAGAGTTGGATTGTGAAACCTGAGCCGACTTTCCCTCAACAAATCAAGTTTTGAAAAATAAAAATAAACTAAAAAAAAGAAACTGATTTGAACAAAAAACATCCTCAAGAGGCACTATTCAAATTCATTTTTTGAAAGATAAGGGAACTGAATTGAACAAAACAAACATCTATAACAATTTGTTCTGGCTTTCAATTACATAGAAGAAAACTTTCCAACCACACCAATTGTCTCTATTGCGGGGATGGGGAAAACAAAGCAGAAAGAACACATAAGAACTATGCTCCAGGACACTTACAGGGTTCAAAAAACAAATTCAAAATATTACACAAAAAAGTTACACAGAGGAAGAACTAAACTCGCTGGACTAAGACCATCACCGCTCAAACTCGGATGCAATGGAGGAAGACTCTAATTGTAGTTGCCAACTGCTGCAGATCTGATCCCGATATCTTAATATCACCCCAAATTTCAAAAGGAAATCAAAAGAAGAATCCCCAACTTCCTAAACCCCTCCTAAAATCCTCAATTCTAACCCCAAATATTAGTCTGATCTCATTTCTAATTTTATCTCTCTGACCTCAGCACACATCCCAATCCCCACAGAAAAAACCCAAACAGCCACCCAACTATAAGGCCCACCGCAATAGCAATAATCAGGTAAAAAGGCAAAAAAGGAGATTTCACCTCCAATTATCCTCTGCAACAAAATCCAGCAATGTTACCCCCACTTTTCCAAATATGCACCCATATAAACTCAACCAGGGCTGAACTAAACTCAAATTACTCAAGCCAAACAGGGGCGACTCACGAATCTGTGCAAAAAATTTACTCCAAGCTGCATTATATTCTTTTATCCCCTTCCCCATCTCTAGATTTCTATTAGTATAACATATATACAAGTAGACATTATGTTAAAGAAGTCTGTTTTTTATGTGAAATGTATTGAAGTCAGTTACTTGAGATAGGTAGAAGCTAAATAACTGGTAACCACAAGCTACTGTTTCCATGACACAGTTGTTGTTGTAACTATCAAATAGCACAGAAGGAAAAACAACAATGTAATGCAAATCTGGAAAAGGACTACTATTGGCTTAGACTAGGCATCAAACTTTTGGACTTTGGATTTTGATGATTTAATTCAATTAGACTTATCATGTTTTACTTCTATAATGTCGTCGTTTTTCAAATTCTCATACAAAGATAAATTCGGGTGTGATACATATTAGAAGATGCAGCTACTATTATTACACTGCTTTTCAATTTATACACGTCTGTGCGTGCATGTACAATGCATGCACGATTATCAAAAAAGAAAAAGAAAAGCAAGGTAGCCCAAACATATATTTAAATAAGCTATTCCCTCCTACCGCAGACAAACTAATCAATGTTCCATACCCTGTCCAAGTATCCATATCACGAACCCAAGCATAACACAATCTGGTAACACTGGTCATTGTACCATGAACAATCATAAACATGTATGCATGCACAAGGCATACTCCTGAATATACAGAAAAATCTCAAACATGAACAAGATAAACAAGTTATTTATATAAAAAGAACATTGCTTAGTATTAACCAGTATCAGCAACATCATCATCCATGGTTAAGGAAAGGAACACTTTAGAGAAGAAGGCAGTAAATAATGAGAAGAAACAGTCAGCTTTGGACCTTTATATAGCTTAAAAATGTTAGAATTTCAAAATACATAATCTTGTGCGGAAAAGGAAATGTTGTCACTCCTAGCTTAAGATTAATAACTCATGGTATGAGAACTTGGTAAAGCTCAAAACTTTAATGCATGAATTACTCTCCTAAATGTACAGAGCAGAAAACGTTAAATTCAAAAAACAAAATTAGTTTAACTTTCATTATACACCCCTTTACAAAGTTATACTTGGCTCCTTTTGGAAGTATTTGTTCAAATTCAATGTTACTACCCAAGTATAAATACACTTTGTTCATCTTGGTCTAGAACCCATTGCAAGTATAAATACCCTCGACCTTTGAACTGCTTATGGGAAGCTCTACTGTGAGTTCTCTATCAAAGACATCACTTTTTAAAGAATATTATTTCTGCAGTATCACCTGATACTACTACAGCAGCATCAGATCGATCTACCCTATCAGCTCAGAGGAGGCAACCGAGGGGTGAGGAGGTCATACTGGTGGACGATTTGGTGACCGCAGTGGTACTTAGAGCGGACGAAGAGGTCCTTGAGAAGGATAAGGAGATGGCTCTGTGATTTATTGTTACTACTGCAAAGAGCCATGCCATACGAAGTATCAGTGTCCCCTTCTGAAGGGAAAACTAGGGAAAAGTGCACATATGGCTTCTCAGGATAACGAGCAGTTGCGACGCTAGTTTGAGCAGTTTCAGATATTTCAGTAGTAACAGAACACACAAGGTCAGTCTTCCCCTTTCTTTGTCACTCTAGCTCAAATAGATACTCTTATATCTTATCTTACATTGTTTATGTCACATACTTAGATCATAAATTCAGGGGCGACTGATCACATGACTGAGAACCGAGATATTTTGTCCTCTTTTACTCCTGCCTAGCAGATGGCTCTCGCACACTCATTCAGGGAATTGGCATTGTCTCTACTACCACCACCCTTCCTTTATCATCTGTTTTCTATTTACCTTCTTTTTCTTTCAACCTACTATTATCAGTAAGTAAGATTACAAAGATATTAAATTGCACAGTGATATTTTTTTCACACATTGTGTATTTCAAGAGCTTGAGATGAGGAAGATGATGGCGTAGGACGTGAGCGAAATGGATTGTATGAGCTTAGAGTTGGCATCCGATCAGGTGATCTGCATTAACACTTTTCAATATTTGACTAACATTGTTGGTTAGGTCACCCTTTTCTACCCGCACTAAAACTTCTTATTCTCTCTTTAGGTCAGATTTCATTATTAGAATGTGAGTTTTATCAGCCAGGGAGAACCATCGTGTGTCTTACCTTAGTCGGGTCAATAAGAGGGTTAATAAGCCATTTGATTTATAGTTCATTCAAATAAATAAGGTCCATGTCTAGTAACTTCAAAATTGGATTTTAGGTATTTTGTCAACTTTGTGGATTATTATTCTTGAGTCACATGGATGTATCTGTTAGAATCTCATTCTAAGATATTTTCCACGTTTTTTTATTCAGAAATAAAGAATCAATTTAATTCTAACATTAAAAATTTAAGATCTGATAATGCTAAAGAATATCTGGACAACTTTAGTTAGTTTCTTAAGCAAAATAGAATCTTACATCAATCATCTTGTGTTTACACTCCTCAGCAAAATGGGATAATTGAACGTAAGAATAGACACTTTCTTGACATTGCTGGACTATTATTTCATAGACAGATACCAAAAGAATTTTGAGATGAGGGTATTTTGACTGCTTGTTACTTGATAAATCGAATACCACGGTTCAAAAACTCGTCCGATTCGATTCCGACTCGGCTGAGTCAGAACCAGATCAGGCTTCCCCGATCCGAAACCGGGCCGAGAGACACAAAGCTGGATTCGTTTTGCTCGACTCGGGGTTGACTTGGCCCTGATTCGAACGTCTCGGCCGAGTTAGCCGTTGCCTCGGTCTGACTCGGCCGAGAAGCCCAAGTCGGGGCCGAGTCAACCCCGAGTCAGGCAAAACGAACTCGTGAATGCCCAGTTCGAACACGTGCTGAGCTCGCTTTTAAAGGCGAGCAAGCTCTGAAAGGAGGAAAAGAAGGAAAAAAATACTCACCACATCTAAGCTTCGTCGCTGACTCGGGGGCTCGTTCCGACTTCTGAGTTTCGTCAACGACTCACAACTGTTCTCTTTCTCCCCCCTCCCGTCACTCTCTCTCCCCCTCTCTCCTGTCACTCCCTCTCTCCCCCTTCTCTCTGTCTCTGTCGACTGAGACAGTGAGAAGGGGGAGAAAGAGACGAGGAGAGAGGGAGGCGGAAAGAGAAAGTGAGTGACGAGACAGAAGGGGGTTTAATTAGGTAGTTAGGTTATTTTATATTAGTTTATTTTATTTTAGTTTAGTTTAGTGTGTTATACTTTAAATAATTCAATTGAATTTGTTTTAGTTTAGTTTAGAATAGTTAATTTTAATTAAATTAAATTAATGTAGTTAGTTTAATTTAGTTTAGTGTAGTTTAATTTAGTTTAGTTTAGTTAATATAATTTAATTTATTGATGTCTACAATATAATTTAGTTTTGGATACATTATATGTTAATTTTGATGTCTATATTTTTTTAAGATTTGTCATGATTTTTTCAAAATTTTTTGAACTTTTTATGATGCGTTTTGCGCGTATCGCCCGAGTCCATTCCGCGACGCCGAGAGCGATATGGAACAGTGCCCTCCGAGTCGGCGGCCGAGGCCGCGACTTTGAACCATGTCGAATACCATCCTCTGTATTGCATATTCCATCTTGTACCCTGATATTGATTTGTTTTCTGTCTTTAAAGATTTTTGAGTCTCTTTATTTTATTCATAATCATAGTCCTCATAAGACAAAACTTGATTCTAGGCCTCTTAAAGAGATTTTTGTTGTCTACTTTAGAACTCAGAAAAATTACAAATATTTTTATCCAACTATAAGCTAATATATATTGTCTGTAGATGTAATCTTTTTTGAGTCTAAACATGAGATTTTCACATTTCCTTCTGCGTCAGAGGATTACTATAATTACTTGTTCTATTGGGAGACATTACTCAATAGTGGTGGGTCAACATCTGAAAATGTGACTGGTAAAAATTCAATTCGGTTTCATGATTAGATTCAGATCTATACACGACAAAGAGCTCCTGCTTCCGTGCCAACGCCAAACTTAGAACCAAATCCTACATAAAAATCAAATGAGACTGTCACTACATACAATTACCTGATATTTCTACTACTGATGATCTTTTCATTGCACTTTGAAAGGCAAACATAATTGTACTCAGTATCTTTTTTTCAATTTTGTTTCTTATTCTCATTTATCATTCTCCTTTTGTTCATTTATTTCTTCTTTTGACTCATGCTCGATTCCCAAGAACGTATTAGAAGCGCTCTCTCTTCCAAGTTGGACTCAAGTTATGCTGGAAGAGATGATGACCTTTAGAGCAGAATAAGACTTGAGAGTTGGTCAAACTTCCACCAGGAAAGAAAACTGCTGGGTGCAAGTGGGTTTACATTATCAAGTTAAACCTAGATTGGGTCTCAGGCTCGCTTAAAAGCAAGATTAGTTGCCAAAGAATACTCACAAGTGTATGAACTGGATTATGTGAATACCTTCTCTCCGGTCACGAAGATGACATCAAGAATGCCTTGTGTCATTAGCAACGACATACCACTGGCCACTTCATCAGTTGAACATCAAGAATACCTTTCTCAATGGTATCTTGATGAGGAGATTTACATAGAACAACCACCAGGCGTTGTTGCTCAAAGAGAGTGTATGAAGGTTTACATGTTGAAGTTAACAGTCTGAAACAGTCTCCGAGAGCTTGGTTTGGGCATTTGCATCAGTGGTTCAAGAGTTTGGTCTTTGTCGCACATAGAAAGACCACTTTGTGTTTTGACGCATACAAGATGGGAAAAGAATCTTGCAGGTTGTGTATGTGGATATCAGAGAAGATGCCACAAAAGAGATTGACAGCCTGAAGAAATACTTGCAGAAGCACTTCAGACCAAGGATCTTGAATCCTTAAAGTACTTCTTAGGTATTGAGGTGGCCACTCCAAGAAGGACATTTTTCTGTCACAGAAGTATATATTTGACTTGTTTTCTAATGTTGGGATGCTAGAATACAGGAGTATCAATTCTTCAATGGATGTGAACACGAAACAGCTACCAGATCAGGGGGGCTTCTTGAGGATGTTGGTTGGTACAGGAGATTGGTGGAGAAACTGAGTAACCAGACCGAATATCACATTTGCAGTCAATGTAGTGAGTCAGTTACTGTTAGCACCGGAACTATCCACTTGGAGGCTTTGAGGTACCTAAAGAAAGCTACAGGGAGAGGACTTCTATATTCAGATCATGGAACATCAGAGTAGCAGGCTTCTTAGATGCAGACTAGGCAGGGTGCCCTTTTGATAGGAGGCCAACCACAGAATATTATGTGTTTCTTAGAGAAAACTTTGTGTCACAAAAAAAGCAAGAAGCAGAGTGTAGTCTCTCGGTCCAGTTCAGAGTTTACATGGCGATTGCAAATGTGATATTACAGCTAGTCTAGATCATAGATTTATTGATAGAGATTGATTTTTCCTCAGAGTGTCCCAAGAGACTATATGGTGACAAGGCATCTATATACATTGCTGAAAATGTCGTGTTCCATGAGAGAACCAAACACATTGAGATTGATTGTCATACAGTTCGTAAAAAGCTCGAGAAAAAAAACGTTGTGGCGAAGCATGTATCATCAGGACACTAATTAGCAAACATTCTTACCAAACCACTTTGTAGAACACGGGTAGATTTTATTTGTGACAAACTGGACATGTATGATATATATGCTCTAACTTGAGGGGGAGTGTTGCGAGAGATTCTGTATTAGTTTAGTCCCACATTGCCTTTGAGACTAACTCAAGATGTATCCACATTGATTATTATATAGACTAGAGTATGAGGCTTAGATCTCATCTCTTTATCTCCTAATCTCTATTGCTATTATATCACTGACCTCACCTGAGTCCAACAAAAAGAAGACTTCAATGATGTTCAAAGATGGTGTTTGACTCTTAGCTTTATGTGTCTCTCCGAGTTGAATGCATTTTTCTATAGCAAATTTATCATCTTTTTTCTTTTAATGTTTTCTCGAAGTCCAAGAAAATCTAGAGAATACCAACTGGCTATTTAAGATTCTGGCAAGCCTCTCTCTTGTCCATGCTTTCCTTGATCGATAAATTGGCACTAATTGTTAGGAGGTTGACGTCAAGTTGATGACTGGACATAGAATTTTGTCAAATCTTTTGTGGAGCCTTTCACCAAAGACAACCCCGCCTTGATGGGAAAAGACTTACACAATGATTATCCACAAAGAATCCAGCTGTTTAGAGCCAGACATGTCATAAATAATTGGAAGATGGTGTCTGTTGACTCTATAGAAAAAACCAGCACCAGCAACAACAATAACATCAACAAAACCTTTACCCGACAAAGAACCAATACTCTAAAGGAGATAACCAGATCGATTACGTAGACCATATGTTGATTGGAAAGGCTCAATGGTGAAATGCTGGTGGTAATAATAATGAGATATGAAAATTCACGATGACAAATTCTATTAATGTTCCTTTCATCCAAACTCTTTGTAGATAAGGAGAGTTTTGGGGAATTGCTTCACTGTCTACCAAGCTTCTGAGTGTCATTTATGGTTTGAAGGAAATTTGATAGTTCTCAGGTTAACAACTAGTGGCAAAGTTTTGATAAATTGATTTATTATCGATTTAGGATTGTAGTCTATAGCCAACCCCAGTTTGAAAGGGAAAGGAAAAAGATGCGGCAAAAAGAAGATAAAATGCTGAAAAAAGTGCTGAAATAAAAGGTTATGACTGACAATTATATCTAATAATTTTATCTATTAGAACCCTATAACCATATTTACCTATTATATCTAACAGGTTCTTCATAAATACTATTAGAATAAATTATTCCCCCAACAAAATGATAATTAATAATGCTCCATAAAGAGTTTGGCTTGTCCAACTACTTTACCATCTATAACCACCTGGTTGACCTTGTTTTCAATGTACATAACTTTGACTATTGTTTCTTTAGTCACTAATTTTATCTCTTTAAGTGATATTTACAGGGAAATGAAACAGTAACAAAAATGAGCATATGATGTTACATGATAAGAACAGTTTCCTTATTGAACTTTTAATACACTCCCAATTATTGAAACAAGTTATACACATATGCAAGTATGAACTTAATTGCCATTAAAAAAGATGAGCTATATTAATGCAAACAACATTCTTTCTCATGATAAAGCACCTTTTCTCATCCAACATAAACTAATGAAAGGAAACAGGAAACCCACCAAATGCATAGCCAATTGTCAGCCATAGAAAATAACCATTCCAAATGCCCTTTTTGTTCGATCTATCATATCTGCATAAAGGAAATATTATACTTTAAGCATATCAACAGTAAGCAAATAAAATAATTTAAATTCCACATTACACACTGTACATATATAGAGTACTAAAACAAACAGTAAAGTTTTTTTTTTTTTTTTTTTTTGGGCTAAGATGGAAACCAGTATTATGGGAAGTCAAGGAACTTCATGCAGCATTACCATACAATCCTCAAACAGATAATTCAATCATGGCACCTTGACTATTGAGCATACAAATATGTAAAGCAAAGAGTTAGGCACAACATCCGTACAACACATATACATGTCTGTGTGTGTCTTCATATGTAAGCGAAACATTAAGTGCAGCATCCATTCAAAATATATACACATGTCTCTCTCTCTCTCTCTCTCTCTCTCTCTCTCTCTCTCTCTCTCTCTCTCTGTGTGTGCGCGCGCGCGCGCGCGCGCGTGTGTGATGTGAAACGGGGACCCTATAGTGTGGTATATCAGTCATAAACTTGAAATCGCAATGTTTCACCAAAATTTATGATCTTCGGTAAGAAAATAACTTAAAACTAGCAATGTGACAAGATGAATTTTAACAATCATTTGCACGCGTAGTCAGGTCAATCTACTCTCAAGAAATTCAAACACTACTCGGTTATTTGAACAATCCAATTTTCAATATCAAAATCAGTAGATAACAAATGTAACAGAAGCACATAACTCTCAGTTATAGTGGACAACAAGAATTAGTAATAAAACTGTAGAGACTAACAGTGGGGTGTAGTCCAATTAATATCTAATTGCAGAGATAGAAAATTATCTACTAAGAAGCTATCATTCTCAGGTATTGAACTTCTTTATCAGATTACCATTGTTCCTTGTTTAACTTCTCTTTTTATAATGTTTGATGTTGTGGTTGTTGTTTGCAGGTGGGCGCGTGCAACTGGATCAGGCATGTGAGTGAACTTGGCCATAGGACAACTGGGCCGTGGCTATTGGACATGGGCAGGAGCATGCTTGCAAGCAGTAGGACTGAACTCGGGCAGATCCTCGTGCGTGGCAGAGATGAAGTCAGAGGGGCGGCAACAGAGGAGGGGGAGACAGGAGAGGATGTGTGGGTGTTGTAGCTGTTAGTGGTAGACTGCTGCACGGTGATGAGGATGGAGGCAGGGAGGAGGGCGTGCATCGACGGAGGATAAGGTTGACGGGAGGAGGGCAATGGCCTTAGTTGGTGACGCAGGGAGATAAATGGTAAGGGAGTACTGTTGGTTTTTTTTTTCTTTCTTTGGGTTGCAGGATAACAAAAAAAAGAAGGATGAGAGAAAGGAAAGAGAGGAAGAAGGTAAGTGGTGGGGGCCTCGTGGGGTCCACAGGGAAGTAAGAGAGAATGGTTTTGCTAGCTTTTGTCTTTTGGATTTATATTTTTTTTGATTTTTTTGTATTTTCTGAAAAGAGAGAAGGGATAGGATAATTTGAAATTTTGAGGAAAAAGATTTGAAATGGGGATAAGATTTTTAGAAGTGGGATTAGGGAGGGAACAAGGGGATAATTGAATTATGGCTTCAGACTCAAAAATCGAGAGAATCAGGTTTCACACACGAACTCAAAGAGATTTTCATTTTGAAAATAACTCATTTCATTAATCAAACTTCATTGCAACTCTTATTGACTCATGCCTTTATATAGGCTTACAAGATTATAACTCTTCCCACACAAACGATATGAGACTAAAGAAGATAAAACAATAATTACTAAACAAAAGAAAACCCTCGACTCAATAAAATAAAAAAATACAGACTCCAAATAAATAGCTCGACCTATGCCGCCGACTGGATGTCCACATCAGTGTGTGTGTTAGGGTAGGCTACATCCAACAATGTTTGGAGCTAAATCCTTCCTAATGAAATTTGATGATAAAGCAAACATTTTTGAAGATCCACTGCGTTGAATTTGATTAATATCTAATACTAAAAAATAAAATCTTAGACAAACTTGTGTGTTCTTTCCCAGATATGGAGTTGCCACAAAATGCCTAGAATCATCCAAAATGGATGGCCCAAAGAAGGAAGTTAATTAGTTTTATGGTCAAGAATCATTCAAAGACCCCAAAAAGATTGTTGAGCAAGAGTTTAAAAGTCTGCACATCATGATCCAAAGTTTGGATTTTCAATTTGCATGTCAAAAACCATCGATCTAGGAAACTATCTAGCTTTGGATGAACCTTTTACTAATTGAAGAGTGGGCAAGAGCCAAAGTGATGGGGGACAAGCTACAAATTTGGGATAATTGGATAAAAACACTAGGAAATCTCAACCTAGATTTTTATCCAAGAAATATTCGGGACTCTCTCCTAGAGCATCTCACCCAAAAGTATACTGGCTACAAATACTTTAATAGCAATTTTCATAATTCATCAACTGAGGAACTAATAAGCAATATTGGCCTTATATAGACCAATATCACAAAAGATTTTCCATCACAACCAATGTGGGACTAAAAGAAAGCTAAACAAGCTAAATTAAACAACTACTAAACCAACTCAAATAAACTAAGTAAAGCCACTCGATGTCCCCATCATTCCCCCGGGGTTGGGGAAAAACTCAACTCCGTCGAGTGTAAATCTTCTTGGCTCTCAATCGGGCCATGGTGGTGATCGTGAAATCAGCAAATGTGCATCCAGGCTGAACGAAGACGGTGGAGGTGGAGGTAGCTTCTGTGGTGGATCTGTTGTAGGCTATGATAGATCCAGAGAGGCACATGCAACAAATAAAGTCGAGTCTGCTCCCCTGAAAGTCAAGCTAATACCAGATCCATGGGATATCCAACTCGTAGGTAATAGAAACATTCCTCAGAATCCTAAAGGAATCTGTACGCTGACTGTGTAACGTCATCATAATCTTATGGTGAAACATACCCGTCACTCCATTAACTGCAAAATTGCAAATACTATATGAAAATGCAACAAATTTATAATCATCATTGCAACTTGTTATCTGTCTAGAAGTTTCATCATGTGCAACATGTAAATGCAATGCAACTGACTTACTAGGGTTAACTCCTAAAGATAGGAAAAAGAAAAATATGAGTACCCTAGGAAGACGTACTTCAGACACTGTTAATGGTATGATATAAGTATGAGTCTAGGACAAACATAATTCTGAATAAACTCAGAAGAGAAATTCAAACACCCACTAAAAGAAGAAACACCAAAAATAACCTAATGTATCATAGCAAGAAACTCTAATAATTCACTAGAAGAGGACACGCTAAAAGTAGCTATAATAGATTTAATCTTTGTTTCCTGACTATCTTGATCATCCTCCTGAACATTGATCTCATCAGCTATCGGTGTATTAGACTCCACTAATGTATCCACAACATCGCTAGTATCCTCAGAAGAAACATGGATCTCACTAAGAATTGGTGTATTAACTCCTAAAGATAGGAAAAAGAAAAATATGAGTGCCCTAGGAAGACGTACTTCAGACACTGTTAATGATATGATATGAGTCTAGGACAAACATAATTCTGAATAAACTCAGAAGAGAAATTCAAACACCCACTAAAAGAAGAAACACCAAAAATAACCTAATGTATCATAGCAAGAAACTCTAATAATTCACTAGAAGAGGACACGCTAAAAGTAGCTATAATAGATTTAATCTTTGTTTCCTGACTATCTTGATCATCCTCCTGAACATTGATCTCATCAGCTATCGGTGTATTAGACTCCACTAATGTATCCACAACATCGCTAGTATCCTCAGAAGAAACATGGATCTCACTAAGAATTGGTGTACTGTGATCAACTAATGTATCCTCCACAACACTAGTAATCTCGGAAGGAACGTAGACATCTTCAACTACTCTCGAGTCATCAACATCATCACTAAGCGCAATATTAGCATGTTGACTCTTCAAGAGATCATTTTATTTTGTGTCCCATGATTCTACCCTGTCCCGGAGTTGCCCAATATAATGATCAAGTTTATCTAACGTGTTTTGTAATTCGTTCCTTTCCCGAAGTCGCCTAATCATATGATCAAGCTTATCCAGATTATTCATGTCGGATTTTTCATTATGACAGATGCACCAATCTAGATACAAATGCTACAAACAATCAAGCAGATGCCATGTAATTTTCTAGACTCAAATAAAGCTAAATGCATGCACTAAATGAGAGAATTAAAATATCCTAACGTTCAACTTCTAAATGCAACAAATGTGGTCCTAAAATTGATGCGGGTAACACACAATGATGTAAACTACAAGATAGAAACAAAATACAAATCAACTCACAAAATTATTGTAGTCCACTAGTATAGCAGGGAATTGGCAATTGAAAATTCAGATCAAGTTAAATTTCACTTGAGGGGTGAATCATTCACACTCAATGCCAAATTCTCCTAGGACTCTTCGAAGAAATGCCCACAACTGAGGGCTGAAAATTACGCACATGATTCTGGAACAACAGTGGTGTGAGTTGGGAGAAGATTGCCTCAAAAATCACGTGATTCGGGTTCGAATCGGGTCTGAAACACTCTGGACTGCTGCCACCGAGTTGAATGACCGGGTCTGAGTTTATCGAGTCAACTCAGTGCTGAGTTACTGAGTCAAACCGAGTCGGATCTGAGTTAACCCGTGCTGAGTCTGAATTTGCGGGTCGGATTGGGTTGAGTGTTGTCGGATCGAATTTGACTCGAAATCAAACTCGAGAGGATCTGACACCTCTCGTTCTCGACTAGGGTTGCGATGCTGACGAGGATAAGACGAATGTAGCAGGGAGAGAGGTTGTTGGCGGAGATGCTGACTGCGAGGTGGTGGTGAAGGCGAAGGGGCGGCGACGCTGATGAGGTCTAGCTGGAGAAGAGAAATTTGAGGACAAGGCTTGTTGTCGAGGATGTGGTTGTTGATTGATATGGCGGTTGGATGCGGTCGTCAAGGTCAGAGAACGGAAGAGGAGGTGGCGGCGAGAGTGTTGGGCGGTGGCAGCAGTCTGAAGATGGTGACAATGCTTGTGGGTGCAGGTAGATTTAAAGTCGTATCTGAGATTTGCTCGCGATTGGGGATGAAGATCTGCTCGCGGTTAGTGATGGAAGGCGTCGGTGGTGGCAATGGAAGGTTGAGGCGGCGTAGGCGAGATCTCTTTGACGAGATCTAATTCGCCGAGGTCTGGTGGTGGTTGAAGCTACAAGATCGTCGAGGAACTTGCGGTGAGGTTGCGAGATCTGTTGTTGGGTCGTGCCAGCGATGAGGTGACAAGATGTGATCTCGCCGATGATGGAATCTCACGGCTGCGAGGTGGCGAAGGCATGGATCTAATGAACACGCCGAACATTAGGGAAGATGAAGGAACAATGTCGTTTTGGATTTTCAAAGATTTTTTTAATTTTTTTCTTTTCTGTTTTCCCTTTTTTCACTTTTCTTTTTTTCTGATTTTTTTTTTCAGATCTAGGGTTTGGAAGGGAATAAAGAGAAGTAGGGTTTTGGGATTTTGTGAAAATTTTGGTGGAGGAAAAAGGATTTTGTGGAAGCTAGGGTTTTGTGGAAGAAGAGCGAGGAGCAGGATTTAGCTATGATACTAAACTAATGGGGGACGAACTACAAATTTGGGATAATTGGATAAAAACACTAGGAATCTCAACTTAGGTTTCTTACCCAAGAAATATTTGAGACTCTCTCCCTTGGGCATTTCACCCAAAAGCACACTGGCTACGAATGCTTTAATAATAATTTTCATAATTCATCAACTGAGAAACTCATAAGCAATCTTGACCTTATATAGACCTACATCACAAGATATTTTCCACCACAACCAATGTGGACTAAAAAAGAGCTAAACAACCTAAAGCTAAACTACTAAACCAACTCAAATAGCTAAACAACCTAAAACTAAACAACTACTAAACCAACTCAAATAAACTAAGTAAAGCCAATCGATGTCCCCATCACAAAGAGAAGACATCCCATAGTAATAATGAACTGTTTGAATTGCAGGTATAAAAATGTCCACTGACTACTGTTTCAGCAGTAGAAACATTTCATGTGGGATACCATTGTAATCAGTAAGTACTGCTCATAACCACCCACCCCCCCCCCCACCCCCCGCCCCGCCCCGGGCAACCCCCACCCCCCCAAACAACAACAACAACAACAAACCAACCCTGGATGAAGGTTTCTACTACCTGAAAAGTAGCCAAGAGCCAAAGAGAAGACATCCCATAGTAACAATGAACTGCAGGTATAAGAATGTTTGCTAACAGAATTTAGTATATCACTTTTCTGCACCTTGATGACGTTGTCTCTAAGATATTTAGAGAACGTTCTGGGCACTTCCATTAACATTATCAATATGTGAACATACCTAGCATACTGCCAAAACTTAATTGACCAAATGACATTCTCTCTTTTTCTTCCACCATACGCTCAAGTGATGCAAAATCCTCCACTAGAACAATAATGTCAAGAAATGTAATATGAGATCACAAATAATGACACAATTAGACAATAATGGATCATCTAAAAAAATGGTATACTTATATAAAACTGTCACCAGTTTTTCAGCTATAACATACTAAAATAACATGCATTTTGTTTAAATAAATGTTTTCACTACCAGGCAGTTTACAATGCTGTTCCAGCAGTTCTGTTATAAGATCAATATTATCTTTTCACACTATATTCCCTCTCTTGATACTAGGATTTTGTGCAAATCTTCTAGAATGTAAAATGTGTGTGTGTGTATAGCCTAAAATGTTATAGGTGACTATTCATAATTCTTATGATGTTTAAACTTTAAACAGAACTTACATTCATAACCTTTATACATATCAGGAATAGAGGGGGGGAAACATAAAATATAAATTATATATTCTTAAACAATTATCAAACACTGAAAGGAGATACCTGTAACTGAATGCAACAAGCAAGCCAGGGAAAAGTATGTCCCCAAATCCAATCATATCATAACCACCCCAAGGGTCAAAAAAACGAGGAATTCTCAAAAGCATCGGAATTGTTTCTCCACCACTATTGTCACCACGAGCAACCTATACAGTAAAGGGCATTGATCAAGTTGAGCACTGTGCAGAAAAATATAAGAAATATTATTAATATTATGAGGGTTTTGATTTTTTTGCCTCCAGAAAAACAAGAATGCATACAAAAGTAATAGAGTTCCCTACATATTTCATTATGAATGGCACAAAAGAAAAATGACTTTTTCATTGAAAAAATTCTCAACCATATAATTTGCTCTGAGTATTTAAACTTAATATGTAGTTTAATATACCTGAGAGAACATGCCCGAGAAAAATCTTAATTTCCTCAACTCAATAGTTCTTCTGTATTTCACACACATTGAACTCTCCTAACCATTATCAGAGAGCATTTTTCTTCTATGTTTTTAAGCCTTCACATTTTTATTTATACAAAATGTTGGAAGTAACTCACCAGCCTTTTTTGACGTTTCTCTCAAGAATGGCATAGCTAAATCATAGTAACAGAATTCACAAATTATTGAAAAAATCTCACAAATAATTGACAAATTGACAAACAGCTGTGCAATTTATTCATTGATCAAACCATTACAGATGATGATACTAATATTTATATAAGCATATGAATATGTTCGAGATGAGTATTTGACTATTCGAGCATCTAGAATCTCGAGCATTACAGAATTCCCTAACGAAGTATTTCAATATCTAGAGTCAGAATTCTAAGTTAATTAGCTTCCTACCAGATTAGGACTTAGAATCCTGCCAAAAGTAGGATTTAATTGATCTGAACAGACTGACAGTCTGACACCCTTGACTTTACTCAGACCCTATCTCCCTCATATGATGTCTGTTTTCTATGATCTGAGGATCATTTTGAAGGTACGGAGAGGACCTATCTGATGGCTCGTCTCATATCTTAATTATTCGAACACTTCCAACAATAACTCGTAACTCTTAGAAGTGGGAGATTATTTTGTCTAACAATGCTAGCATAGCACGATCTTTCTAATTGTCTTTCAGGTATCTCTCATCCCATAAATACAGATTTAAACCTTTATCAGAGATAGCCTCTTCTCAATAGTTTCATTTACGTCTCAGTTATCTTTCTTTCTTCTCTAAGATTTAGCATAAGGGTGAAGCAATAGAATAAAAGCATAATTGGTGTTAAGCATCGTGATGTCATAAAATGACTGGTGCACCTATTTTCTTACAGAAGTTAATGCCTAAGTGACTGAAAAAAACAAACAAATTAATCAGAGTGAGAATGCACTTTGTTCGTCAAAGCATATTGGAACAATAAATAACTAAAAAGAATCCCCCAGGGTGTGACAAATAATTTCAAACTTTTATTAGTTGGTAGAGAATTTCATTATTTAAGCATACTGGCTTTCAAATATTCACATATAAATTTAGGCACAAAAGACGCTCAATTAGACAAAAAGTACTGAATAAGTTAATAATAAGCATATAAGTTTTTAAAACTTAAACTTACAGCAATCATAACACTCTCATGGAATATAAGAGGTGAGATGAACACCCAGAATATATCATAAACAAATGCACAGCTCAAAAGAGCTGATGCAACCTGGACATAGAAGTGAAATGTCAGGATAGCAACAAGAAAAAAGTATTATCGGTGACAAAGATTTTCAACCAGATGTTACCTTGATATTTGGTAATCGGGCCATCTGCAATACTGTTATCATCAAACAGATGCCCTGGAAAGACCAAAGAGCCAGCATCAGAAAGAACTTCCAACACAGACAATTGTTCCAATAAGATGGTTAAGCATATATCAGAATGTTTAACTTAAAGACAACAAATAAACATTCAAAGGAAAAATGACCGCACTTTGCCATGCATATATAGGAAAGAACAGGCTTCAAGTATAGAGTTCAAGATGGACATGAATGTTAATATATTTATCCTAAAATATCAAAATAAAGAAATTAGACCAACAAAAAAGATACACAGGAAAAGTTATCTTACAAGAACATCTTGACCAATCCATGCGCATGATGCATGGCGCTTTACTGCCCAAAAAATAGCAAAGGCCGCACAGCATGGTAAAATCACAACAGATAAAACTAAGACTTCCCCAAATAGGGGAAGATTTATAGTTTTCCGACCAAAATCTCTTAAAAACCTGTTCATCAAAGACCAATTCAATAAAGCGTGAAGTGTAAGAAAATGAATTGGTGCAAATAAGCTTCATGCGACCATACCTCAAAACGATTGCTAATAAGCAAGCATGCATGCCCTGCAAAAAAAGGAAAAAAAAGTAATTTTCAGTAAGGATTCATGAGTACATACTGGCATAGACAAATATTTACTGGTCCTATGATACTGCAAGCATAACATCTCCAAATTAATGATGTAGAATAACAAAACCCATTGGTCATACGTAAACCAATTTGTCTATGACAACGACAAGTTCATGAGTTTATGAGCCAAACTCACAGCTAGGCAGTAAGGGCAGTATACTTGTCCTATGTTAGCAATGACAAAAACTTGCCTATCCTTCAAGTAACTTGGCAGCCAAGCATCTTTGTTCAAGATATGTTCTTTAAGTTAATGATTAAACTTGAGTAAGCTCTTAACGAGCCCACACCGAGCCGATATTTAAGTCTGAAGCACAGAGAATTCACTCGACAACCAAGTATTCTATTGTTTCTCTTATATTTTAGAAATGTATTTCTTTTGTCCACAACCAATCTGAAGAATGTACGAGAACTATGAGTTTAGTCAACTCGGTACATCAGGATGATGTGGTTTTAAAAATAGATAAATGGAAATAAAAAAATATATAATTTAAGGGACTAAGCTTATTATCAAGCCTTTGTAATTGAGCTCTAACCTGACTGACCAAGCCAAGCTACATTCATGATCATTCATGTTCGTTCAATTATTCAATTGAGTCTAAAATTACATGTTCAACGAATCAACAATTCAAGCTTGGCTTACTTAGTTATTGCACTAGATTGAACAAGCTTGAACCAAGCTTAACCTGAGCTAGATTCGAGCTTTTTTTACGGCCCTACTGAACTGCTTAAAATTTTAGAAAATCATTCTTTCCAATTATATCTTGAAAATTTCCAAGAAAATCCATAACAATAATTAGAGCCATGCTAAATTATCCATATAATCTTTCTTCAATTAAAAACCTATAAGTACCAGATGTTTAGGGAATTAGGGATTATGTCATTACAAAAATAAGAATGAGTTGATAAAAATTAATGCCTCATTTGGTATTATTATAGAAGCATCTCCAGATTGATTGGATCAAGTGCGTATAGTGGCGAGAATCTTTGGATTGTCGAGAAGTGAGTAGACTTCTACACACACGGGCATAACTAGGGTAATTATGCCCACCTATAAAACTATGTAATAAGCAAAAGAGTTTGGTGATCCATTCTGTTTATCTTGATCTACATGTTTAATAGGCTTATAAACAAACATTCATGCATTCTAAAGGTCAATTGCTCATGCATCAAATAGTTATAAAATGAACGCTTTTAGAAAACCTTTCATTTTGTGACCATTTAAAACATGAGAAAAAACCTTCAATTATATGTTATTTTGTGTATAGACTTTCTAAAATACGTAAATTAAGATTAGCTGAATGGATCCTCTAATTTTATCTACAGAAAATATACTTTTGTAGGTGGGCATAAGCTAAGTTAGCTATGCGCTAGGAGTATTAAAGCCTTGCACACACAAATAGAAATGATCTTTTAAGGTCAATCTTCAAAATAAGGGTTGTAGAAATTTTGCAATGGAACATCCTATGGATGATCCGTTCCGTTCATAATGATCTACACACTTTAAATAGCTTAAAAATGAAAGAGATCAAGTGATTTGAAAACTTCTTACTCATACAATAATGTTTCTAAATAAACTATATTTCAAACTGTAAAAATTGATTTCATTTGATGCACGATTAAAAAGTTTCCAAATCCCTGATCTCCAATTCTTAAGCTATTTAAATTATAGATCAACATGAATGAAATGGATCATCCATTGCATATTTCACAGCAAAGTTCCTACAACCCTTATTTAAAGAAACAACCCTAAAGGATCATTTCCACACACACACAGTGAGTTGATCCCCTAAAAATGGTTCTCACAGATTTCTGTGAGAACTTTCATGTGGGCCGTCAGATCTGATAGAGATCTGGTTTTATTTGATTTGATCTATCAGATCCGAAGGCTCACATCAAAGTTCTCACAAAAATCCGTGAGAACAATTCTTAGGGGATAAGCTCCCTATATATATATATATATATATATATATATATATATATATATATATATATATATATAGGGAAAGGTTACAATGCACATAGGGTGTAACTAAGTTACACACTAGTTTTCATCACACAAATTTTTTACAAGATGAGATACAAACAAAAATTAAAGTATGTGGTCCCGCCAAAGTGTTAGTAGGTTATTTAAAAACTATTTTTGTGTGGTGGAAACCACTGTGTAACTAAGTTAGTTACATATAGGGTGTATTGTACACACACAAATAGAGAGAGAGAGAGAGACTTGTGTCCTTCAAAAAAGATTTGAACCCGAATCCTTCCAACTTAAATACAACCCTCCGACATTCGAATACAAAATCCACTCCGTTGAAGTTGTCTATATTATTTCAAGTATCATAAACCAAAAATTAAGTGTTTTGAATACTTTTTGCCCATCCATCAAGCGGCGCAAAATGGACAGCTGAAAGTAGTGAGTAGGTTAGATCTATGTTTTTAGACGTACAAATTCTCGATCCAGCCATTTGATTATGATCTAAACATTTAAAAACCCCTACAAACTAATTTTTGTTAGGTTTCAAATGTTCTACACTGTTAACTAACCAACTCACTATTTATGCCATCCATTTTTTTCCTACTTGATGCTAGGCAAAAAGTATTCAAAACAATTGATTTTTGGTTTATAGATACTTGAAATAATATACATCAATTTCAACACAGTGGATCTTGTATTCAAATGTCAGATGTTAGTATTTTAGTGGGAAGGATTCGGCCTCAAATCCTTTTAGAAGGACACAAGTCTGTCTCTCTCTATATATATATATGTATATATGTATATGTATGTATATGTATATGTATGTAGACTTCTCTCATTCCGAAAGGATTCAAGACCGAATCCTTCCCACTCAAATACAACCCTATACCATCTGAATACAAGATCCACTCCGTTGAAGTTGATCTACATTATTTCAAGTAACTAAAAATCAAAAATTATGTATTTTGAATATTTTTTACTCAGCCGTCAAGTAGGCACAAAATGAACAGCTGAAAATAACATATTGCTTAGACCTAGTCTTTAGACATACAAATTTTCGATCCGATCATTTCATCATGATCTAAACACTTAAAAACCCTCACACACCAATTTTTGTTAGATTTAAAATATTCTACACCGTTAAACTAACCAACTCACTATTTCGGTCATCCGTTTTGCCCCTACTTGATGCATGGGCAAAAAATATTTAAAACACTTGATTTTTTGATTTATATCTACTTTAAATAATGTAGATCAACTTCAACGGAGTGGATCTTATATTTGGATATCATGGGTTTGTATTTGAGAGGGAAGGATTCGAGCCTGAATCCTTCCCCAAAGATACTATATTTCTCTTTATACACACATACACACACATATATATATTGAAATCCGTCTAGGTATCCGGGGCCCACAACACGGACAACGAATGTAGCCCCCGACTAATCCCGCACACCCAACACCCAGAGGAAGTTTTCCTACGCGAAACAGGGTATGGCAAAACCATTTGGCTCTCAGATACCAAATGTCCACCGCGGGCCTTGAACCCAAGTCACTTGGGGAGCGAACCCAAGTCACTTGGGAAGCGAACCCAATGACTTGTCACACACACATATACATACATACATACATATATATATATATATATATATGCATATATATATATATATATGCATATACATACACACACACACACACATATATATATATAATGTAACACCTGAGAAATTTTGAATTTTTATCTGATTTAAATTCTAAATTTATTTAAATTCATGATTTATTTGTTTTAATAATACATTATCGTTATTTACATGATTACGAGTATTTGGGTGAAATCCTAATTTATTAGGATTTATGTTGATTTCTAGTTTAATAAATATTTTTTATTATTTTAATTATTTTTTGGATTTAATAATAATAATTAATTATTTTATTTAATCTATTATTACTGTGTGGATCCCACATGGATGTGTAGCTTGGAATATGACATATTAGAAGCCAAATCCATTTTAAACACTATTTAAATACTATTTTGAAAAGAGATCAAATTGGATTTCTCTTCTTCATTATATTTGAGCTTAATGGGTATTGGATCCACTTTGGCTTTGAGTTTTAACCCACTAAGAGAACTATTTGCAACTCATTAACCCATTAAAAAATATCTAAATAGAATTTCATTTGAGTTTCATGTATATTTCATTTGTATTCCATTTGTATTTCATTTGAATTCCATTTGAGTTTAAATTATTTATGAAAGGATTGGATTTCACTTGGATTTAAATTACAAAATCCCCTCCCTTCTTCCCCCCTCTTTATTTTTCTTTGGCCGGCCTACTTGGAGAGAGAGAGTAAGAAAAAGAAAGAGAAGAGAAGTAAAAAGAGAGAGAGAAGGAGAAAGTCATGGATCTTCATATGGATTGAAAGCTTGCATGGAAAGGACCCTCCTCTTCATGTGTTCTTCATCTAAATCACCTCTCCTAATCCAAGCAAGTCAAGTTCTTCTCTTGCTTGCTTCTTCCAATGATAAGATGCTTCGGGATATTTAAAAATGAGATTTGTTTGTATGCTTGAGTATATGCTGGATTTCATCCATCATATGAGGTTGGATTTAAAAGAGAATTTTCGTGAGTATTGTAGACTTGTCATATAGGATCATATCCAAATCCGACCGCTATTGGAATGGTATATTATTTGTTATGATTTTTCAAAGTGAAGGTTCTGTGTCAGTCTAAAGACAAAAATCAGAAATGATACCCTTGATAAAAAATATGATTTTTATATGTTATTATGGTCGGATCATTATGGGATTTTTTGTGCATATACTAGACTTGCTATATGGCATCATATCCAAATATGAGATTTATTGGAATAGTAGATTAATTGTTATGATTTTTCAAAATAGGGTTTGCATCTCAGTCCAAGCCCAGAATCCAGTTTAGACACCTTGACTTTAACCCACGTTTTCATGTATAAAAGGAAGTTATATTCTTATGAAAATTTAAATACATATAGTACACTTGTCATTTTTTATCATATTTAAATTCTAGATTTATTGGGCTTGTAGCTTATTTATTATGATTTTTCAAAGCTAAGTTAAGTTTCAGCCCAAGGCTGAATCTTAATCGAGATACTTAAACTTCAACCTAGGGTTTCAATTATCATATGATGTCTATTTCTCATGAGTTTTAGTGGACATTTTGTGTATTACACAGCATGTACGTGCACTGATGACGTGTGTATGTGTGAACACATGTATGAACACGTGTAATTTAATTGATTGATGCATTGTTTATATTTCAGTAGTAGTATAAGTCATGAGAGGTTATATATAAACGTTTCCAGTACTAGCATAAGGCATGAGAGTTTATATATAAATGTTGCCAGTAGTGTAAGGCATGAGAGGTTATATATAAACGTTGTAAGTAGTGTAAGGCATGAGAAGTTATATATAAATGTTGCAAGTAGTGTAAGGCATGAGAGGTTATATATAAACGTTGCAAGTAGTATAAGGCATGAGAGTTCATTAATGAACGTTGTCACAGTGTGAATTCTTAATAGTTATGGTTGAATCGCCGTGGAGGGCTACGTAGCTAGTATGTGAACTAGACGGGAGATGAATCTGTACTCTCTCGTATTAATTGAATTCGTTGCATTGTTTGGATTATGATAATTACTGTCTTAATGTTATTGGTGATTAGCTGTGTATCATGTATCATGCACGGACCGTTCATCACGGATAAACAAGGACACATTCATCGTGTTTATTTCACCATGTTTATCATCATATTTGTTTGTATTACTTGCTCTAAAGTAACATGGATTATGTATATTTAGCTTGTAACTGCACAAGACATATCGTATATATATGATGGTTTCCTTATTTGGATTATTCCTTCGACGTATCAGTTTTGTGCGATTAGAAGATAAATATACATAGTTTTGTTAACCTGCTTTTAATATAGTTGTTTGATGTTATTTTTTATTTATCTCCCCGACCTTTTATAAGCCGGCTTCGTACTCATGGTGGAAGGCAACCTTTGAGTTGATCTTGCTGGCGAGATTGACGTCGTCACGTCGTGGTTGTTATGCACCCACTTTTAGGTCTTTGGCATGGTATCCGGAGAGACGATTCATTGGAGGTTTCATTCAGAGAGTAGAGACCAGTTCTCAGTATTAAATTAGAGTTGCTTTCTTTGGGTCCTACCCGAGTTGTATTATCTATATGATTTAGATATTTCAGCTGTATTCATATGTAGATGTTTCTTCTGTACTTGAGTTGGACTTTGTATCTCTATGATGAGAATTCTGTATATACTGTAAAGTACTATAGCTGAGGGCCCATGCAAGAGTTCTGTATATATGTTTCTGATTTAGACTCAGTCTTCTTGTATATGAGTTAATTTTTCTTCATCTTTCATGTAGCAGTCTATTTTACTTCGTGTCAGATATATATATATTTATGTTGTCATTATTGTCTATTGTATATATCTGATTATATATATCTGCCTGAGTTATGTATCACATTCTAATGTCTCTGGAGTTCCCGCCCGGGGCTGCAGTCTGATCGACACAGCTAGAGTGTGGGAATTTCGTGTGGTTACATATACACACATATATCTATCGAAACACTTAAAAACCCTCGCACACCAATTTTTGTTAGATTTCAAATATTCTGCACCGTTAAACTAACCAAAACTCACTATTTCAGCCGTTCATTTTGCGCCTACTTGATGGTGGGCAAAAAGTATTCAAAATACATGATTTTTTATTTTTAGTTACTTGAAATTATGTTAATCAACTTCAACGGAGTGGATCTTGCATTCGGATGTGGGAAGGATTCGGCCTCAAATCCTTCCGGAACGACACAAGTCTATCTCTATATATATATATATACATACATACATATATATATATATATATATATATATATATATATATATATATATATATATATATATATATATATATATATATCCAAATTAATAAGCAAAAAACAGAATTTTGTGAGTAAAGGGTGCAAATATCTTTGGGGTACAAATTAGCCTTTTTCCAGTCAGATATCTGGGTTACCTCTCACAGCTTCATATCCAAAGGCAAGGCACTTCTCTACCATCATTGACAGAATTAGAGAGAGAGTGGAGGGTTGGATGATCAAAAATGCTATCCTTTGCAGGGGGTAGAGCTTATTAGAAATGTCTTACAGAATATGCTCTCATATTGGATTTTATTTTCATTTAAAATTCCAAGTTCAATCATTAAGGAATTTGAAAGAATTTGTGCAAACTTTCTTTCACATAACAAGATGCATGCATGGAGCTGGTCTTTGATATGCACACCAAAGATTAAAAGCAAGGATCTGACAGGAATAAAAAAGAAGAGTATACCTCAGTACCGCCAATGCAGAATAACACTATAAGAAGCCAAACAAACCAAGAGGACATGAAGTAGAAAAGAAGCAACAAAAAGGCTGAAGCCGCAATAACAAATATTATAGCCCCCCTTGCATTAATTTCTAGAATTTCCTTCTCAGAATCCTCCCTGTTGCTCACACCAGTAGGCTGATCCTGCCAAGAAAATGAATAGGCAAACAATTAATCTATATAGCACCACATTGCTTTCGGCAGTAATAACAAAAACATGCATAAAAAATCAAGGGTTCATTTTTCCAAGAACAGTAGGACACAAGTGATTCAGTTCCAGATTAAATCAAAGATGCATCAAGAACATCATTGTACAGGTCACATCATTATGTACCTTTTAATAATCACTAATAAAGAAATGTTCCAGAGAGTTTCTGCATAAAAAACACCAAGGTAGCAGAAAGGTATAATGTACAGAGTTTCCTCAAACAGGTTACCATGATTATCCCTCAAGTTTATGAAGAGTGAACCAAGAATGTAAAAGATGCTAAGGTTACTGGGATACATCATATAGATTTGATGGATGGATGTAGTAATAGTGAATAAAATTGTTTGGTCTTTATCGTTCTTATTGACTCACAGGAAACCAATCAGTTCGCTAATTTACAATAATTAAAAGGACAGTTTGCATGCCTGCAGACTGCATAAATTTAAGCCCCATGTCACGGTAGAAATGCAATTACAACATAAACTGAAGAATTTGTGCTTCTTGAAAGGTTCTGAAGCGATGGGTAACTTCTACCAAATTTAAGTTGTTGACTCCATTCAAATAATAAATAGTTCTCTGCATCTGACCACAAAATTAATTGGTTTGTTTGAGTATGTATTGAAAATTAAAAATGAGAAATGAACTCTGATTCATGAAAAGTCACAACAAAATCCATGTTATATCATAGAAACTAATTACTTTCTTTTCTCTTCTTTTTTTTCCTTTATCTCAAGACATTTCCCAGGTTTTCAGACATCATACACATCATGCATTATGTTTCACTTGTGGGCTTTGTTTCAATAGTTTAATATCTTACAACCATGGTATGAAATCTCAAAATCCGAATCGGTCATATCGGCCATCTCGTCTCGGTGATATCATCATATCACTCGCAGTAAAAAAATATAAAAAATAATTAAAAGTATTTAAAAACTTGTTCAAATTTTTCATAATTAGAACAATTTGGAAACTCATTGTAAAAGAAAATTTGGTATTTGGGTTAGTTAAGAATTATTCTAATTTTTCATAATTTTTTGAGCTCTATAAATTATTATCTATTTTTAGACTATTTTTCTCTTATTTTATTTATGGGGATAAAATGGTCAAAAAGTATGATAGAGATAGTATTAGATGCCATGTCTGGTATGATTGAAATTTTAAAATTTAAACTAATTACAATTGAAAATATTTTCATATCTTTTTTGGACCCGTTATTCCTAATATTTAGCAACAGTATATAACTACTCGTTTCGAATTTAAAAGTTGACCACAAAATAATATTAAAATAAAAATTAATTAAGAAAAATAAAAAATGGAATGTAATTAGAATGCAAGTGAGATTTACATGACGACTGTTTTGTGCTACAACTTATTACAAATGAGATTTACATAACCACAAAATTAACTGTAGCACTCTGAAAGTGAGAAAATGATTGTGTAAAAGAGAAAAGAGAAAAGAAAAAGGGGTTTTCTTATTTTTCTTTTCCGGTGTTTGGATAGATAAGAAAGTGAGCAATTATACTTCCCTATTTCCTTACTTTCGCCCACTTCCTTGCAACCAAACACCCCCAGTATGAATGCCTAAGAATTCTAGCTCAGTTTCATGCATCTCCTCAAAACTTAGATCAACACTTTCTCATGGAGGTGTGTAATTAACAAAAATATCCCTAATCGGTTCATCAAATACATGAGTTCTTCTTCAAAGAGGTTTTCAAAGGTTAGATCAATCGAAAGTTCTTGAATTATATTCTCATGCGATATATCATTGATTGGCTCATTAAAATTGAAGACACTCAAATCAAATTTTTTTTTTTTAAAGGGAACTCTAAATCAGGATCTCTAACATATGTCTTCTTATTAATATAATCGCATTTATCCTTAAATAATTCATCAAGAAATAGAGGTCCATTTTCTATGCCTTCACTTTCTTCTTCACAATTGTTCTCAATGAAGTTTACCTCAAATGTTTGGTCTTTTATCTTACGAGGTTGTTTTAGGTTGAAGACATTGACCTCTTTAGTCATGTCTCCAAAGGTCAACCTCATGGATTTGTTCCTATAATTGATGATCACATTTGCAGTTGCAAGGAACGGACACCCTAAGATAACGAGAGTTTGAGACCTAGGATTGGATACAAATTGGGTCTCAAGAACAATAAAATCTACTGGGTAGATAAACTCCCCAATCCGGATAAAGACATCGGTAATTTCTTCTTTGAAAATTTTTATAGACTGTTCAGCTAATTGGATTGTAACTTTAGTCGGATTAAGCTCACCCAACCCAAATTGTTGGTAGTGAGAAAGAGAGTAAGTTGCTACTTACTCTCAAATCAAGAAGTGCACGATTAATTGCAGTTTGACCTATGCAAGAAATGGTAGGGCAACTGAGATCCTTGTACTTGACAAAGATTTGATTGGATAATAGCTCACAATGGTAGGGCAACCGGGATCCTTGTACTTAACAAGGATTTGATTGGATAATAGCTCACTAATGTTATTGCTAGAAAAATCTTCTTGGGCACATTAGTCTTTCTCTTCTTAGTGCACATGTCCTTAAGGAATTTGACATAGCTAGGAACTTGTTGGATTGCATCAAGAAGAGGTACATTAATTTTAATTTGATTAAAAATCTCATGCACCTTTATCCATTTGTACACTTTGTTTTTAAGCCTATTTGGGTACGGTGCTATAGGCTTGTGCATATTTTCAACTGAGTAGTCTTTTCAGTGTTGTCGTAGTTAAGTAAAGGTGGAGTGGGAGTATGAGAGGTGGATGCTTGTGTTGAACTTAATGACGTTGACACTTGGTTATCAACTTGTTTTTCCGACCGCAATGTATGAATCAAATTACACTAATTTAGATCTTGAGCCTCATTGTCTTGCACAAAGTTTCTTAGGTTTGGCAATGGTTGACAAGGAAGAGTTCCTTTTTGTCTTTCACTAATTGGATTAGCTTGTTAACTCGATTGCATCTCTATCCTAGTCATGACTTGAGCTAGTGTTTCTTAGGTTTTAACCAAAGTGTCCACTTTTCTTTCCATATTGGAGAGTTTTGTTTCTATTGTGAATTTTGGAAAGAGGGTGGAGGACTTTGGTTGGAAAATTTTTGTTGATAAGGAGATTGTTGGAAATTGTTGGAGAATTTGGGCCTTCTTTGATCATTGTTGTTTGGGCCCCATGAGAAATTTGGGTGATTTCTCTAATCAAAATTGTAGGTGGATGAATATGGATTGTTGGTGGGCCTTGTGAAGGTTGCATTCATATGCTCGGGCAACGTTTAATGAGCTAGAAAGACGCGACATTCCTCGAACACGTGGTTCATTGCTTGACAGTAAGTAGCCCGCCGAAGTTGTTGGGCTGACTTAGTTCACCGAGACTGGCTCCTTAGTTTCAAGAACTTCTAGTCTTCGCATCACAACAGCTAGTTTAGCTTCGGTAGCTATGTTTGCCTCAATGGAATGGGCACCTCCTTTAGAAGAACTAGGGTTGTTAGTCCTAAATTTTTCCTGAGATGGTTCCCATTTGGTGGTCTTATCAGCCAAGTCTTCATATAATAACCATCCTTCATCTTCGTTCTTTTTCAAAAATCCTCCTTGGCACATGTATTCTAATAGGGTTTTCGTTTGATATTCTAATCCATCATAAAGAGCTTGGCAAAGTCGTCATTTCTCTATCCCATGATGAGAGCATTGGGCAAAGAGGTTCTTAAGTGTTCGAAATACTTCCAAAAAGATTTATTAGCTGTTTGCTTAAACTGCAAGATGCATGCACAGTCTTGTGAACGGGATAGAATTTCTTCAAGAAGGTCTTGACGAAATTATCCCATGATGATATGGAACCGGCTTCTAAACTGTAGAGTCATTTCTTTGTTAAGTCTTTCAAAGAGAATGGGATGAAACGTAACTCAACGACGTCTACTCCTAAGTTGGGTATTTTCATCATGAGACATCTTTCTCAAATTTCCTTATGAAAAAGTATGCATCCTTGGATTCAAATCTATAAAACTTGAGAAAAGTGTTAATGTATTATGGTTTCAGCTCAAATTGATTCTCCTACATCAGGAAGCTGAATGCAAGATGGAAGAGAGGTACTTATAGGATAGAACCTATCCTGCAATAATTGTGGTTGTGCCATGTGTAGATTAGGTTTGAGTTCAGGTGGTGAACTATTCCAGTTAGTCTAAATGTGGTTAAGTCTCTCGATCAAGTTGACATGCACAGTTAAACAAACAAGTTCACCCAATCAATCAAGAAGGGGAAAAAAATCAAAAATCCTAATCTAGGGTAAGTATGGATCTAGATAACTCCTAACTTTAGACTATCTTGGGAGGTATATTACCGACCTTAACCACAAGTTAATCGGCCAGGTAGGTGGCAAGTTTTGTGGGAGGTATCTGTCAAAGACGGGCCTAATTATGCCGAACCACCAACTTTCGGGAGTTCGCCCCTCAATCCCTTACCTAGTCACCGATTTGGCAAGAGTTAATTTCGAACAGCTTCCTCCTTCAGTCAATCTCTTAATGAACCCGAGTTAATCTAAAGCCAACGTCTAGTCAATTTTTAATTTAGGGTTAGGTTGTGGGTGCAACAGAAATAGTTTGTGAGCCAAGAAAGGGTAATAACATCCTCACCTTATATTGTTTATGGGTTTTGCCCTTAAGATGTATTAGTGCACGTGTACAAACAAATAGAAAAGAATTCACTCAAAAGCAATAAATCAGCCACGGGTGCTCCTAGTCTATATGCAATGTGGATGTACCTCGTCGCCAGCACTCTTCAATAAAAATTAAAAAATTTAAATAGACACGTGCTTATGATGCAAGAGTTTAAAAATTTTTATGTTAATCAACTAATAAGTTACTGTTAATTAATTAGCAGTATGCAGGGTGATCACAGAGAAAAATTATCAACTGTAGAAAATAGTAGTTGCAATTTTTAGCAGACCAGCCAAGAATTGAAGCACAATGGAGCCCCTATTGCCGCGGGAACGCGGCAATAGCCGCGGAAACACGGCTTCTTTGCTTTTCCTCTGGCTCTGCCTTCTAGAGCAGAGGCACAGAGTTGCTAAGTTTCCTGAGTTGTAGTGCATTTTTCTCTTATCAGATCCAGCAAATAGAAACAAAAAAGAAAAAATAATTAGTTTTAGAGAATATCGTGTCGTTCCCTCCCCGGCAATAACGCAAAAATTTTGATTGAGAAAGAGAAATTGAATTAAAATAAAGTTAGAAAGTTCTTGGTTTCTTCTCAATTTATCTGCGTAGCAAGGGCTAGACGGGTCGATCCACAGGGAAGGATGTGATGGAAGCTTTTAGGCATGAATACTTATGCTTTATGAGGCATAAATACCCAGCTTAATTAGAGAATTGTTGATATATATATTCTTTTTTATAAGGCATAAGAATCTTTGTTTTTGAGTCTTAAGTGTGTAAGTGCATAAAGTGTGCATATTTCATCAAGGTAAAGATCAAGACTAAATTACTTTTCCGTATTTTCTTCCTAACCCTAAAAATTAAACAAATCATCTTATTTTGACTAAGTATAAGAAATCATAATTATGATTTTCCTATTCCTTAAAATTGACTTAATTTCTTACAAAAAATATGTCAATATTGTTCTCTTTCCAAAAAGTTTTTTTTATAGTTATGTTAGTCATCTTAGAACCTTTTTATAGTTATGTTAGTCATGTTAGAACCCTTGGTGGAGTTGCCCCGGTTTACGGCGCCAAAATTTTAATTGAGGAAGAGAAATTGAATTGAAATAAAGAAAAAGTTAAAGTTAAAAAGTTCTTAGTCTCTTCTTAATTTATTCACGTAGTAAGGGCTAGACAGGTTGATCCACAGAGAAGAATGCGATGAAAAGCTTTTTGGAACGAATTCTCTAACAAATAGCTTGGAAAAAAAATTTGATTGTAAGAGAAAATTTTAATTAAGCAAAAGATATTATAGTCTACTAATCATCTACCACAACTAAGTGTTAGTCTAAGAGGGAAGAACATCATATTGAATCTATAAAGATCTACCCTAGGGTTTTGATAAAGAATCAAGTAAGATGAGCAATAATATTGTAAACCCTAATTAGAGTATACTAATTAAAATTAAACTTTAGTTCATCCTAATTTCTAAGCATAGCACAAGAAAAGTCTTTTAAACCTAACAAGATGCTATCAAAGTTTCTAAATATGAACTAAGAATAATCATGAAAAAATGCAACCCTAAATTAGTTCAACTTAATTAATTATTCATCTTTAAGAATTCTCAATTTAATCCCAGGGTTTCTAATAAACATGAGTTTCAATCAGTTCATCTTTTAGACTAATCTTAGTTAATTCAGAGATTAGCAAACTACAAGTTAATTTAGTTATTCATATTTTTATTATTTTCAGAATTTATTATGAAGAAAGAAAGTTGCACAAAAAAGAAAGAACAAAAGCAAATAAAAAAACTAAAGTAATAAAACAATTAAATTGAAAAATAAGAGAGATGAAAAGAATAATGAACCTTTATTAATGGATGTCTCCGGCCAATTACAAGTTCTTCTTCTTCGAAAATCTTTTTTTCCAAATAGAAAGTAAAATAATACAAAGAAATTCGAAAAATAAAATGGCAAACAAAAATTCTATAATCAATCTCTGAGATGTCTTTACTCTGTTTGGGTATTTATAGGAGATTTGGGAAGTAGTCCTATATGAACACTGCCCCTCAACCGCCACGTAAACCGTCACCAAGTGCGCGGAAGCGCGGCTAGCGGCGAAGTTGGGGATTCTGGTCACGCACTTTGGTGCGTGGCTTCCTCTAATCCATCCATCTGGTGATTTATTCTTAGAATCTTCAGTTGATCTCTGAATTTTGAAATATGTTGATCTTCTAGATAACTTGAAAATTAAGTTCTCTAAACCCAAGTTAAATTCAGATTTTCTCCTCTTTATCTTCATCTTGTGGTGTAAGCAACCAGATTTAAATAGAAGTTCACCTCTATCTTTAATTGGGATAATGATTCATCTTATTCTATCATTCTCCTCCTCTAGATTTTAAATTAAATTAATTTAAAACCAAAATTTAAATAAGAGAGAATAGATGCTTCGTTTATCTTCCCAATTAATCTTTATTTTCATAATTCTTGTGGGCTTTTGGGCTTCTTTTGGGCTTTCTCGTGGATGGTGGAGGCCTGCACATTAATAAATAATAAATAAATTAAATAGTAATGTTTTAACAAAAAAATTAAGCATGAAAATGTGAAAAAATATGCATTATTGATGACCAATCAATGTCCACATGCCCTCACATTCAAATCTTGTCTCTAGAACCCTACCAAACTCATTCCCTGATACTCAACCAAAACCTTCGTCTAGATCAATTAATAATATATCTAACTTGTCCTCTTTTCACTAACTTTTTTGCCGGCTGCCGAGGGCTTAGAATATCTTAATGGCATCAATCGAAACTGATTATCCCATGTTAAAATTAATCTTGTCCAAACATGATATCCTAAAACTTCAAATTAATGCACGCAAGTTAATTCCACATAACCTTTTTGAGTAACATTGTACATCTTCTAAATGAATTCCTGAATAATGCTCCACCGATTTGTATGTTTTCATGATTTGGAGATTCCATTAACCATAATAATTTTCTTTCTCCCATGATTTTCAACATTCCAATTGGTATTTCACTTGGAACTCGTACCTTTATCTTGGTGTATCCCTGCAAGTTATCTTCTTATTCTTTAATCCATAAGTATTCATGTGACAGCTCGAAAACTTCTAAAAAGTTCTTTGCAAAACTTAGTTTAAAATCTTATGAAGTGCCTTCCCAGCTTTTTCTTGGTTACTGAGGTAAAATTATTTAGTAAACAACACAGAAAAAAGGAGTGATTGAGTGGGATACTGTACATAAAGTGTGTACCATGAGACTAACCAAATTTGATGCAACAAGTTACATGTGAGGTCAGGTGATACAGTTTGAGGCACATACTTGTTCTTCAGTAGGTATTTAGAATTAAAATTTTTGATGGAAAAGCATCTCCATGAACAACCAAATGTTAAAATTTGAAAACAGGAACCAGCTAAGTGAGCACCATAAAAAAACTTTTCTTACAGGTCATACTGGGAACACTAAATTCCTATCCAAAATAAAAACTTCAAGATATTGCTCATTTGTTATTAAAAGCAACAGAAAGGGTGGTGTAAAGAAAAACCTTTCTTGTTAATTGATTATAACGTTCATCAACCTGCTCATTTGCAATAAATTCAGGCCAAAGTGAAGCACAAACAATAGTTCCGACTGCCATTAACCACACAAAGATTGCTGAGATGTCCACCAGAGGCCGATTTGGAGAATATAATTGAACTTCCACTGTAACAAAAAGAAAATTGTAAAATTATCAACTTCCTTCAAGATGTAAAATTCAGACAAGTCTCAATTTTTATAAGCACAATACCGACATTTCAAAGTTAATATTTTCTTAAAGTAGGAATGTAAAAATTGAATAGAAAGTGACAACACTTGAACCATGTGAATGGAACATTCATAATAGCTGCAGCTGAGGAAAAGTTGGAAATGATGTAATAAACTTAACGGTGTCAACCATGAAGCATGGACACATCAATTTCTTGTGGACACGTCTTTAGGGAATAATACAAGGCAAAGAGCCAAATGAACACTTTTCCATCTAATTTGGAATAGGATGCCCAAAGCAAACCCCACAGAGAACTAATTGGCTTCAGTCTAAAGAGTTGTCCAGAGGCCGTGCTCTTAATAATTAAAATTTCTCTAACTAATATTTTGACCTTCTATCCAAGGATTTCTTCTTACCACAGAATCAATAAGAAAGAACAATACAATGGCTTTGCAAATTTCTCAACCAACTAGTATAAAATTAAAATACTTTTTTTCACAATTTTGACAATGTACTTCTGCAATTTTGACAAAAAGACAATCAATTAAAATACTTTTTTTTACTTCCAAATAAAATTTTAGTTTATAGTGCAGTCTGATGTTTTTATTCTACCACTTAAATTTTGTGATGTCTCTCCTATTAGTATAGTTATTTGTTGTTTATCTCTATAACTCATTTAAGAGACGTGCCACGTCCATCAAATTTGATCAAGATAAAATTCATCCAGGAAATAAAATACAATAAATATAAACAACAAAGAATACTATAATCATCAATACAGGCAAAATAACTCACATGCAAACTTAGTATCCTCCCATATTTCTGATTCAGGGCGCAAATGACTCAGGTTAACCTAAACCCAAACCATGACCAACTCGATTTTCCAACCTGATGAACAAAATATGCATTGGGTGGATTAGGCACAAGTTTAAAAAAAGGGTAGTTGCCCGAAACCCTCCTGATGTTTTCAAGATTTTCACTATCCCTCCCAAACAATTTTTTCATCTCACTTAACCCCCGCTATCGTGATCTTACTGAACTTCATTAGATTGGCTTTGGGTAATAATCATTTTTCAGTTTTACCCTTAAGTCATATAAGGGGTATTCAGTGGGTCGTAAGATCTTATTTTATTTCAAATAAGGTGCAGAAACAGGTGAGGTGGGAGTATGTTTGGGGGGGGGGGGGGGGGGGGGGGGGGGGGGGTTGCATTGGGGTGGGGGCGGGTGGGGGCGAGAGGTGGCGGTGAGAATAAGTGTTTGCAAATGAGGTGATTGGCTTGGGACTCTGATTATTGTTATTGGATTTGTTGGGGCTTTTGAGCTTGCAGAGCAAAGGAAGGAGGTTGTAGAGAGAATGTGAAGGGTTTCTTGATTGTGTTGGGTTTGTTCACTTTGTTGGCGTCATCGTCTTCTTCTTGAATTTTGATGGGATTCTTCTTCCCCATTTAACTTCCCTTGATTTTGATTTTGATTTTGGTTTCGAATTCTTTGTGAATTCTGAGAGTTATATAAGAGGAAGAAGAGAAAATTTAAAAGAGAGTGAGAGTGAGAAGTTAAAAGAGGAAAAAGAGAGTGATGATAGGAGAGCGGGTAGAGCGAAGTGAGGAAAGTAGCAGTGAGAAGAGGGGGTCAAAGTGGTTGAGAAGAGGGTTTTTAGGGTTGCAGTCATAAGTGGAGGTGACGGTTGGGGGTAGAGATCATGAATGATGATGGGTGATTTCAAGAGGCGGTGATGGATTAGGGTGGAGATCACGGGGGTGATGGGTGGTTGCTAGAGGCGGTGATGGGTTGGGGTTACTTCATAACAACTCAAGAAAAAGTAAGGGTAAAAATGTCAATAAATAAAAGTAAATAAGGACACTCCATCAGAGTTGGGTGAGTTCACGGTAGAAGAGGGTTAGATGAAGAAAACATTAGTGGAGATAGTAAATCTTAAAAACATTAGAGTAGTTTCGAGCAATTACTAAAAAAATGGGAAAGTTTTCAAGTTGGGTGTGGGTTAACCTTTCTGGCAACCCAACCCAACCCGAATCCGATCTACTAACTTAGGTTTATTATATCCATAAATATATTTACTACATTACTAGGATATCCCAAACTCTAAAAAAATCTTAATACTTTAGTATTTTATTATACTTAAAATTTATAAATGTATTTTCCCCAAAATTTGAAATTATTGAACATATCTACACAGTTTTTTGAACGTTAGGGGCTCAGATTGAATCACTTATATTACAGTATAAATTCAGTTCCTTACTAATCAAATCTGAGCATCAAAGCACACATATTTTTTAACAAAATCATAAAATTAACATATCAACAGAGAAAGGATAAAGAAAAATATTTAGATTTCTACAAGTCAATTTGAAAGTAGCCAAGTATGAAAGCAGACAGCTACCTCTCCCTCCATTAGCCAAGGAATCCTTAAATTTCTCCCCTGCTGACTTTGGTATCATTACAACAGGAATTGTCACCTTAAGTGAAGTATCATTTTTAGTGCACACCATTTTATAAAGATCTGTCAAAATAACAGCAAGAAGGTAACAAGAAGTTATTTAGAGTATGCATATTTTTGAAGCAAGAAATAAAAAATGTGAAGTGAAGCACTCGTGATTCTGATCAAACAATAAGATGTAATTTGTCTCAAAACAAACAATAAGATATTGTAAACATAGAACAATTTAGGTGTGCCAAACCTTCATCGTCATTTATCACCAGTAAGCCTGCTGCACCACCCAACTGTGCAACTACTGCCTTAGCCGTGAAGGTACAATCTCCCCGCTTAGCCAAGGCAACTGAATTTGACAACTGAGACCATGAAAGAAGCATTAAGAAGATAGATGAGATGGATGCTAATTGCTAGACAATGTAAAATTTTGAAACATTACTATGGATACACAAAATTGTGACTTCATATATTAATTCTATGCATCAATCCGTTTAAATTAAAAGGAATCTAGTTTCTAAATAGAAAAAACAACGAGTGCTTACAAAGCAATATTGATGCTGCATAATCAATAATAATCTATATATCTTTATAATATAAAACATACTTCATTATGTTTACCTCTGCTTTCATTTTTCTGTTGATTTGTCAATAATTTGAAGATGATACATCTACACCTCTACTAAAATTCTCTTAGTACATCTTTTATCTAGGTTCATCATTTTTCATCTGTTTACTTCTGCATGATAATGGAAATTACCTTCAGTTATTCTTCGAATCTTCAAATCCAATACAAGTTAAAATTTGCTCCAGCATTTCTTACGTGCCTTCCATTAAGGATTTTATGTATTTTAGGTGGAGACATCTTAATGTTTATACATTCAAACAATTATGAAGATCTCAAGCTTAAAAAATTCGTTCACCTTCATGTGTGCTAAAGTATTTAACTCTAATAACCGAATGATGCGTGTATGGGTAAATTGCCAAAAGGAATTTACCTACACTTCAAATTGTAAAATGGATCTAAGAGTGAGTAGAAGAAACAATCACAAAAACTCAGGTTTTACGTGGAAACCCAATTTGGGAAAACCACAGGGAGAAGGTAAAGAATTCACTATTTTCAGAGGATTACAACAGTGAATTCTACAGAGATCAATTATGTTCTTCTGCCTAGATATCTCCAGTCAAAACATATCTGTAAAAAGATGTATGTCCAAAGATCTCCCCTTACTTGTCCCCTCTCAATATCTTATATACCCGGGGATTTCTCTTGATGGTAAAAGTCATGCGGGATTCAATAACAGCACGATCTACATGTTGTGATCTTTCGTAATGGTCTAGATTGTGCTCTTGATTGCGGCAGTGATATCTGTTGCTTTCTGTAACTGCTCGCGTTGAAATAAGGATCGTGGACCATGTTTGAAATATGAAATGACCTTGTGGCGTAATGAACTTCACAAATATAGGTGGGATTTGATATAATCTATTACAGAGGTTGTCTTACTCAAGTCGGGAGAACTAACTTCGAGAAGGTGAACACCTTCGGAAAATTAATTTCCTTGGGAGAAGGGAATGGTCTCGGAAAGTTCTAGACGCTGCTCTTGCGTGGAGGTTTTCTGTGTAGTTGTCTTCGGGAAATTCTGATGCCGAGTGACACGTGTCTTGATCCTGGCGTGGGTTAGATTTTGACCACTACAGATGCCCCCTTCGCTTCCTATTTCTCCGGACTTCGAGGGGAAAGAGTGGAGCGGAGTGAGTATGTCTTGGCTCGGGAAGTTGAGGTGTCGCTTGTAATCTGAAGGGTCTTGATCAATGCCTCTTAGTACTTAGGGCTTTCTTTAAAAACTGGTGAAGACAGCTGGGTAATTAATGACCCAAATCCATCTATAAATAGGAAGCATTTTGGAAGTGTGAGGCTCATCTTCAGAAGGTTTTTCTCTGCCCCCTTAATATTTCTTGTTCTAGTGATTGAGTTGTTCTTTCTTCGCTTGATGGAAGATGGAGAGGATGCCAATGATGAAGACTGTGGTCGAGTCGTATCGCCCCCTTGCCATGTAATTTCAGTTCTCGTGATGACCTGATCATGAAATTTCGATTCTCGTGACAAGGTCTTGCTGCCAGGGAAGAATAGATTGGGCTCAAGCTCTGACTTGATTTGCTTAAACATATCTTCTCCTGGTGGCGGGTGCGGACGGGGTTAGGTTTTGCTCGGGTGGCGACGATGTTGGATCATGATCCCATTGTCGTTCTCCACTTCTTGGACTCTTCGCTCCGGGCTGAGTCCCGTGGTCCTCGCACTGGGAGACTCTTTCTTAAGGCGAGACCTGGAAAGAAAAGCACGGATGGATGGCCTGGGATGATGAGGCGCCCCTTCCTGGATACCTATTCGAGATGGAGAGACCGTGATGCGATGTCATCATGTTCTTGCATGTCATGAACGGGATAGCCTGGCTGCCTTGGAGGCGCGCTCTACTCGAGAAGAAAGGCAGTCCTCCCCTTGGGAACCTCCTATTTTTGTGCAGGAACCTCCCTAGGCATTCCTCGGGGGCTGCAGATGGTGACGTGAGCAATAGGATCGGGCCTGCATTAAGCGTTCCCCGATTGATGGATCTTTGTTTGCTTCAGCATCACGAATTTTGGTGAGTCTGAGTCAGGATATGTTTATCTGTATCTTTTTTTTTTCATAAAAGTAAACACAAACATGTAATAGACCCCGTATTACTCTTGTAAGATGTAACCGAGTATATAATTGAATGACATAATCGGGAAAATTTTGTAATGAAAGCGATTTTGGAATGAAAATGAAGATGTGTGCTTAGATCTTGTCTGATTTGTTGTTTGTATTGTTTAGAAGTGTATGGATGCTCGGGGAATCGATTTTGATTTCTGAGATGTTCAAGGGATGACTGTGTGCAATCTTCGAGTGGTGATTTGTACCAAAGTGGTTTATGTATGTCTTGCCTTCAGAAAATCATTGGACGTACGACCACACGAGATCGGTACATCGAGGGGATAATCCAAATAAGGAAACACTCATGAATATACATGATTCTGCGCATGGCCATAGTCCGGTAGTACCTGTAGGAAAGTCGGTCTGAGGTGGGAAAAATCCCAACAGATTGGATGCTTCTGTTCCAGATAGGGGCCCCTACACGGTCAATGATTCGGAACGTGGGAACACGCCCAATAGCGGAGTTGTCCTCTCATGTGTGGGATTTACCGTCAACGAAGTTGTCTCCCGAGTGGGGGAAATCCCACAACGGAATGTGCATGTATGTATTCATCCGCCCGTAGGTTTAGATGAGGAGAGCTCGTATGCTTGCCTGCTCCGAGTGGGGGAAATCTCATCAGCGGAACAGACAGGGGCTCTCGGAGGAAATCCCTACAGAAGAGTGGGGAACTCCGAGTGAGAGAAATCCCACAACAGAGGGTTTCAACTCCCGTAGGACAATCGAGAAAGGCCCGTAGGCATGTGCGGGTTCTGACACCGCGCTATGGGGCCGGTTCCAACACCGCACTATGGAACGGGTTTCGACACCGCGTTATCGATACTGGGTGGGGGAAATCCCATCTCGGTGCGGGTTTCGACGCCGCGCTATGAAGTAGGTTTTGACACCGCGCTATGGATACCGAGTGAGGGAATCCCATCTCGATGCGAGTTCTGACGCCGCGCTATAGAGCGGTGGAAGGATGAAAGTCGGAACCGCCTCCGAGTGGGGGCACATCCTATCATTAGGGGGTTTTCTTGGCTGCCTCCGAGTGGGGAAATCCCATCTGGGCATGTGGTTGGATGTATGTCGGCATCTGTGTTAACACTTTCATGCGGGAGCTCATCCCGTCTAAGAGTGTACAAACGGGATCCTCCAAGTGGGGGCATATCCCATCAGCGGAAGACCACGAATCAGCCTCCGGGCGGGGGAAAATCCCATCATCGGAGCGTCACGAATGGATGGTCGCCGAGACCGCCCCCGAGTGGGGCACATCACATCGCGGGGGGTTGCCATGGTTGCCTTCGAGTGGGAAAAACCCCATCATCGGGGCAAATGCCCGATGGCGTATCTGCAAAGTGTAAAGCATGGAGCAATATTTATTTAAAATGCAATACAATGAGGGTTCAGAAGGGTATACACTGTCTGAAAGGGAGTCTGACAGTTCAGTCGATCGTTCGGTATTGAGCGATCGTGTTCTGCTCTTGGGAAGATGGAGCGTTCGTCTTCCGCGAAATTGTCTCGGGAGTGAGGACGAACTCCTTGAGGAAGTCTTGTTGGATGAACTCTTCCAAATATCGTCAGAGGACCCAGCAATGGATGGTTTGGTGTTCCTTGCAGTCATGGAACGAGCAGTACTCCTCTGACCCGGTCAGTGACGGATTGGGCTGAATCAGTTTTTGGCATCTGACCCATGGTTGATCTTTGAAGGTGTTGAAGACTTCATCGATCATGAGCTTTAATGGAATGAAACACTCTGCAAACATGTAGCCCTGGATTGGACTTGGCGGTGTTATGGAGAGCGTCTGCTTCTTGTAGGGAGGTTGCCCCTTATCCCGTTCGGGAACATAATTGGGAGCTTCGCGACGGACTTTGACTTTATTCCGTCCTCGCTAGGCTTTGTTGAAAGCCTCCTCAGCTGGATGAATGGTTGTGCCCAAGAAAGCTTCTCATTTTGACAACATTGAGCTTCAGGAGATGCTTGTATAAAGGGTGAGTAACCTGTAACCCGCTGATAAACGCGAATGCAAATACTTCTTCTCTGCAATTTGAGACTTTGGCGAGCTGGCTCCGGAAGAAATTGATATAAGATTTAAGGTTGTCTCCTGGCCTCATTTTGACAGACAGAAGTGGCTACTCCTCTTGGCTTCTTGACGAGTAGCATATTGCATGAGGAAAGCTTTGGTGATCTCCGAGAAGTTATGGAGAAAACAGGATGGTATGAAGTAGAACCACTCCGATGTTGCACCTCTAAGACTAGAGGGGAATGTAAGGCACATTATCCGGTCGTTGCAGGAGTAAAGCATCATCTTGTCTTGAAAATGGCGGATGTGCTAAACCGGATAGCTCACTCCGGTGTAACTATCGAAAATGGGAGTCAAGAACTTCTTCGCAAGCTCACACTCTTGGATGTCCTTGGAAAGCAGGGAGTCATGGAGGCAGGTAGTCGAAACCAAGTGCTGGGGAAACTTGGCCTCCACGATCTGCTTCTGGATCAGCTCCCTAAGGATGCGGAGATCTAGGGATGCACCGTTCTCGACGTCGCCCTCTGCCTGTGTGGATTTATTCTGAAGGGTGATAACTCGAGCCTGAAGCTGTTGATTGAGCAGTCTTGTTTGTGAAGGATGTTACCGCAATCGAGAATCATCTGCTCCCACTCGCGATTTGATTTCTGTTGTTGTTCCTTCATCTGCTCCTTTATTTCTCGAAGCATCTGAAATAGTTGGTTTTCATGTTGTTGTGGAGGTTGGGTGCCGACAGACAGCTCTTGCAAAGTGGCAAAGGCGGTACCCCCCGTGAACGGTTGATTGTTGATTTGCTCGGAGGTCGCGCCTTCGACAGTCGCCTTAGCCTTTCCCTTTTTTCTCCACTGCCATCTTTTTTCTCTCCCCATCTCTCACCAACCCAACAGCACCCACCCACGCATCAACAACCCAAGCTTCCGATCTTATCTCGGCCCCCTCTCTCGACAGCAACACCAGAGCCATGCCTCTACCTCACCGTCGCTTCATCATCAGTGCCATCTCCCTCTCAAGCTCATCGCCCCGGCCCCCGATCAGATCACCGCCAGCCTAGCGCTGAGTGCTAGTCGCTCTCGATGACAGCCAGCACGAGCATCAGGCGACCATTGGCCTCCCTCCTGCTCACGTCGCCAGCATCGTTGTCCTGAACTCGAGCTCGGCCAGTGAGCTTGCCACTGCCCCAATCAGATCCCCACATGCCCGCATGCCCCGCTCATCCTCGCCTCTGTGTCCTGTCAAACTTGTGCCAGCACAGCGTGCATGTGCTCACTCCTGACCACGCCCGAGCTCAGTCCTGGCCAGGCCCGAGCCAGGCCCGAGCGCGCCGTGTCGATGACCGAGGATGCCCAGTCGATGACGAGCCACACCAACAATTGCGCGAGCCAGTCCGCGTGCTGGGTCAACTTGCTGCAGACCAGCGTTGTCAACTTGCTGCAGACCAATCAGTCCTCTTCGATAGTGATTTCAACAACAGTTACAATAGCAACACACCACAACAACATCAGTACATCAAGAAAAACAAATCAACAGTACAACATCAGCAATCAGTTTAGCCATAACAAGATCAACAACTGCAACGAATACCTGAAAACATTAGTTTTCAGTAGGTGAGCTTTAATTCTACATTCAGGTTATTTTCGCGTTACTTCAAGTAATTGCATCTCTAAACTATTATTATTATTTCATGTTGTCCAATATATATTGTGAGTTGTGAGAATATAATAACCCGTAGCATGCTTATCTTGATATTGCGAGTAGGACTATTGCATTATAACTGAGCATCAACAACAACAACAACTAATCCATTTGTCCCAAGTATTTAGGGCAGGCTACATGAACCAAAGAAAATTAGTCGGATCGGGCATATGGATCAGCTCTCTCCACTCATTTCTATCAAGCAATATGCCTTCATTAAGACCTTTAGCTTCTATATCTTGTCGTATCACCTCCATCCATGTTTTCTTCGGTCTTCTCTGCGCTCTTTTAACTTGCTCTAATTTGATACGCTCTATTCGCCAGACTAGCGCTTCTGTAGGTCTACATCACACATGAACAAACCATCATAAGCAGTTTTCTCTCATCTTCTCTCCTATAGGGGTTATGTCTACCTTAGTACGAATATCCTCATTTCTCACCTTATCTCTCCTCATGTTACCACACATCCAACGAAGCATGTGCATCTCTGTTACACTCATATTCTGGGCATTATATCTCTTTATAGCCCAACATTCTGTGTCATATAACAAAGCTAGCCTAATGCAGTCTGATAAAACTTACCCTTCAACCATAACGGAATGTTACGGTCGCATAAAACTCCTATTGTGCTCCTCCATTTCAATCAGCTGGCTTGGATCCTATGGTTGACATCACTATTGATCTCTACATCCTTTTGGATAATAAAACACAAGTACTTAAAATGATTGCTCATCGGTATTCCTTGTCTATCTAGTGTCACAATACTATAATTTTAGATTCCCTGTTTACTGAATTTGCACTCCATATACTCTGTTTTGGCCTTACTTAATCTAAAACCTCGAGTGCCTCCATAACTCCAATTTGGCATTTACCCCAACTCTCGTCTCATCGACTAGGACAATATCATCAGTAAATAGCATACACCATGGTATCTCATCCTGAATAGCTCTAGTAAACTCATTTATCACTATGACAAATAAGAATAGACTCGATGCAGATTCTTGATGCAATCCAATTGTGATTAAAAAATCACTTATTATGCCTCCTGACATTTGCCACTACTCCATCGTACATGTCCTTGATTATATAAATATATTGATGGAAACTCCTTTTTTCATCAATGTCCACCATAATAGCTCTCTTGGCACCTTATTAAAGTTTTTTTTCTAAATTAATAAAGATCATATACAAATTTATCCTCCTCTCTCGAAATCGCGCTACAAATTGACGAAGCAAATGAATAGCCTGTCGTGGATCGCCCCGGCATGAACCCAAGCTGGTTCTCTGATATTTTAATATTTTGTCTCAACATGTGTTCAATTACCCTTTCCCAAAACTTCATGGTGTGACACATGAGTTTATTCCATGGTAGTTTGAACAACTATGGATATCACCCTTGTTCTTATAGAGAGGTACTAGGGTACTCTTTCTCTACTCATTTGGCATCTTTTAGTTAGTCAGATCTTGTTAAAGAGGTTGTTTGAACTATGCATGTGACTAACTGTTAAAAATCCTTATGTGACATTACTAGTTTTAAATTATTTGTCTATCCACGATCAAAACTTGTTGGTGAAGCGTGAGTTTAGTAATATTACCACTGATTTTCAAACATTCAAGCACGTTTCACATCTATTTGGTATCAGAGCACAGTTATGATAGGACTTGCATTATCTAGGCACTTGCTAGAATTTTTATCACTTTCTTGCATTTAGAATTTAGACTTTATTCAAAGCAAATAAAAAATAAAACAAAAGACAAAAAAACTTAGTTTAACATCTAGTTTAGAGTCATAACTTCTCTTACCTTCGTGATAGTCTAGTCAATCTCCCATCACTGCGATGGATTTCCAACCAACAACGACAATTGATGACCTAACAGTTAAGCTTGGTGTTCTAATCCAGTCTCTCAACCAAGGACAGAAACTTCCACTGTAACCATATACTATTGATGAAATAACCCCAGTGTCTAGACCTCCCCACCTACCCAGCCTCATAGGTCTAGTACCTTTCCCCCCCACTCAAGAATGATGTTGAAGACAAGAACGCCGAAGTAGATAATAGAAACAAAAGTGCCAAAAAGAAATTTTCCAAAATTAACACCATTGCTAGATGTACTAAGTGTCAAGGGTATGGGCATATAGCTGTCGACTACACCAGTCATGTTAAGATTGTCATTATTAACGGAGTTTTCATTGTAGCCCCTGAGTCTTAAAGCACTATTTCTTCAAAAATCACTCCCGTGATTAATAAGTTTAGTGTTGTTTCTCCGGCTACCGCAACTGCTGTCCCTACTGTCGCTGCCACAACTACTTTTTATCATTTTCCTTTCTTTGAGTATACTGTCGACTCCATCTGCCCCTCCACCACTTGTTGTGTCCCCTCCTTCATGGCTTGCTTTGGTCGTCACCCCTTCCTTTTCTACCCCTACTGTCGTTGCCAGTTATGATCGTCATCCCTTCCTCTTCTACTACAGACTCGTACTGTCATTGCCAGCTCTGGTCGCCACCCCTTCCTCTTCTACTGTCAATACCATCCCCTTCCTCTTTTGTTTTACAGCGCCTCTTGCCTACCCCTGCAAGTGAAGATACTGGAAATTGGGATCAAGTTGTCTATCGTTGAATTTGCCTATAATACATCTCTCAATGGGATAAAGATAAAAGGCCTCATGAAATTGTCTATGGTGTTAAATCTAGGCAACCATTGATTAATCCCTATAGTTGACACGACAAAGCATCTGAGTCTAAATTTGCATCACGCATGCACGAGTTACACAAAAGAATCAAGTGATAAGGTTGCACATGACAACTCCAACTATAAGTTACGAGCTGACATTGAGAAAAGATTTAGAACTTTAAATGTTGGTGTTGTTAAACAGTTACATGTCTATAGTGTCAGACCTTTCAAAATCTTGATAAATTAAATGATAATGCTTATGTTATAGATTTTTTCTAAAGATTTTGAAATCATTCCTACTTTCAATATTAAAGACCTAGTGGATTATAAGGGTCTTGATTTTATCCTACTAGTTGATAAGCCCTCCCTTGATCCATTTTCTGAGAGCCTCTCATTTCTATCACTCCCGAATATTCATCCTTATATAGCAGATAAAATTTAGATGATAAAAATTTCTCTAATAGAGATGGTGAAACCCGATGATATCTGATCCGTTGGAAAGAAAAATCACATGTCGAGAATAAATAGTTGGATCGCAGTGATTGTAGTAATTGACCAAGCTGTGTTGAAGCATTATTAGAGCCTTTCTACATCTAACTCGATGTGGTCGAGTTCTCTCCCACGTGGAAAGAATGATGCGGACATCGAGCGTATATCATCGTTGGCGAAGACGCGTGGCTTATATGTGATTTTTGTTTTGAGTCGGAGTTTGCAGCTTTATTCATGCCGAGTCTAGTGTTTTTTCTTTATTTTATTTGTCATGTTTTCTTTTAGTCCCACATGGGTTGTGAGAAAAGAATCAATGCTTTGCAAGCCAGTATATAGGCATGAGTCAAATAAGATTGTAACGAATATTTTAATGAAAATTCTAAGATGAAATTTTTCTTTTATTAAATTTAGAGTGTGAAGCCCAATTCTCTTAAAATATTCGATATATATATATAGGGTTCTCATGAAGCTTAATTTGAGAACCATTCTCATAGAATCATTTCCATATATATAATAGCGCGCACATACACACATGTATGGAGATAGACTAGGCTCCTTCGGGAAGGATTTGGAGCCGAATCCTTCACATTCAAATTCATTGATAAGCCATTCAAATTGAAGATCATATCCATTGAAGTTAATCAGAACCATATAAAGTGCCTAAAAACAAAAAAAAAAATCAAGTGAAATTGAGTTTTCTATCTTATGCATCAAGTAGCACAAAATGGACAGTTGAAAGTAGCGTGTCACTGAGATTCATTAGTTTAGCGCATACAAATCCTTTTGGTTATGATCTAAACACTTATAAACCCTTATAGAACAATTTTGTTAGGTTTTAAAAACTATACACCTTTAAAGTTAACAACTTGCTATCTTTAGGTGTTCATTTTGTGCATATTTGCTGCATTGGTAAAAAAAACTCATTTTCATTTTTGGTTTTAGTTTTTAAAAATTATAAGTAATGTAGATGAATGTTAAAGGAGCTGTAACACCCCGTTCCTGGAATACGTGCGTAGATACGTATTCTGATTTTTCTAGCATATTTCTTTGATTTATCTTGTATTTGTTTTTGTTTTATGATTATTAGTGTGATCGTTTTGTGTTGGATTTGGATTCGTGGACTCGGAGTCAGCCCTAGTCTGAACCGGGGACCCGAACCTAGTGCTTCGCTCGATTTGGCCTTTCTACTAATCCGATTTGACCGATTTCAGTTTCAAATATCGTTTTCCAATATTTTATTTTTTATGATTTTCTGAAATTTTTCAGAATTATTTGTAAAATCTCCAAAATCGGTGTCGGTCGGCATCGCTGACTGATTCCCGGATTTTTAATTTTCAAATGGGATTGAATTTTCAAAAACGGCTTTCACGTTACTTCTTAGAATTTCATTTTCTATCTAAATTCAATTTTGAGATTTTTCAGAATTTATCGAAAATCCACCGGTTTTGGTGTCGACCGGTACCGCCGGAAGATTCTAGGATTTTTAATTTGAAATCTACATTGAATTTATCAAATCCGATTTTACCGAGCATCTTAAAATATTATTTTCTATTTTTGAGAATTTTTCGGAACGATTCTGAAACAGTCAAATTTTTACCCTATTTTAATAATATTATTTTTCCTTTTTCTCTTCTCCATTTCTTTTCACTTTCCCCTTTTTCAAAGTCAACCTGACACAATCAAATCACAGCCATCCCTACTACCATCCCCCTAAGCTATCAAATCCTTCCCCTCATCATCTATTAAACCATAACATCATTCACCTTCAACAAAAAATCAAAAGGAAAAAGCAAGAAGACCAAACTTCATCTTCTTCCTCACAACCCACTCACGCACCTCTCTCGGCCGCCGCTCCACCATCACCACCGCCGCCTCCGGCGCCGCCCTAGCCGCCGCCACCGCACCCCCATCACCCCACAACACTTCTCCAACTTCCCAACACCCCCAAATCACCACCACCACCTTCAATTTCACCCAAAACCCATCACCACCCACCTTCATCTTCTCCAAAATTCCTCCTCTCCACCACCAAATTCTCCCCTCCAACTAACCCATCACCACCTCCTCCACCTCCTCTATCTCCCCAACACCACCAAACACCACCACCACCACCACAACCACCACCACCACCACCCATCACCTCCATCAAAACAACAACAACAACCACAACAACAACAACTAGCCACCTCCTCCCTCTCCCCACCTGCGCGCGCGCGGCCTCCCCGGCAGCGCCGCCGCCGCCGCCTGGCCGGCCGGCCACCCACCACCCTCCTTCCCTTTTTCTTTTTCTTTCTTTCTTTTTCTTTCTTTCTTTCTTTCTTTCAATTCTCTCTCTCTTTTCATTCCCTAAATAAAAGATACCCCTCTTTCCTAAAATGCCCCCACCTCTTTCCTCAAATTACTTCCCTCTATTTACATCACTACCCCTCTCCTTTAAATCCCTAGTTTATTTCAATATACACCTCATTTTCCCTCTCTTTTTCCTACAAGTTTCTCTCTCCTCTCTCTCCTCTCTCATTCCCTCTTTAATATTTATATAAATATTTATAATTATATATTTTAATATATGTATTGTGGGCTTGAGGTTACTTGAACGGTTCGCTGATTTCCCAGATTTTAACCGGTATTTTACCCGGTTTCAGGCGAGTACAGTTATTTTTTAGCATGCATTTATTTTAACATTATGCGAGTACAGTTCTTTTTAACATGCATCTATTTTATCATTATGATATTCCATGTTCCATGTCTAACAACTGTTATCCTGCTTTTATACATGATGTGGGAGATGATATGTGTATCACCGACACTGACATGTTACACCGATGTTTGCCATACTATATTTGTATATGATACCGGACCACTAGTACCTGCCATGTTATAGTTGATACACGATATATGACTCTAGTACTTACCATGCTATATGTGATAGGTGATACCCGATACCTGTACTTGCCATGCTATACCTGACCCCGATATATGACACCAGTACTTATCATGCTACATTTGACATATGGTGCCTGACACCGGTATTTGCCTTGCTATATTTGACCCATGATATATGACACCGGTACTAGCCATGCTATATTTGATATATGATACTTGAGACCAGTACTTGCCATGTTATATTTGACATATGACACCGGATATTGGTACTTGCCATGCTATATTTGACACATGATATGTTACACCGTTATTTGACATGCTATACTTGCCACCTGATATATAACACCGGTACTTGTCATGATATACATGACACCTGGAACCTGTATTACCTGGCATATTCATGATTATTATGTGATCAGACATCAGGCACTCCTGTATCTCCTGTACTCCTGTATCTCCTGAGCTCCTGTACTCCTGAACCCCTGAAATAGGGAGGCTCCTGACATTATTCCTGATATTATACTCCTGATATTATACTCCTGTTAACTCCTGTAGTTGGATAATCATGATTATACTGTATACACTTGTGGACATTATCTTTGGGCAACATATATAATAAAATACTCAACTTACACTGGGTGGGGGAAACTGATGGACACCGGTTGATGTCATATTTATAATGGTTATTTCTGAAATGTCGTGTGGGGCGCGTAATGATAAGTCCCCGGAAGCAGTAGCCTGAATCTGAAGTGTCGTGTGGGGCGCGTAATGATAAGTCCCCGGAAGCAGTAGCTTGTACTCCTGAGCATAGTCCCTAGCTGAGATGGGACCCACTATAAATATGAGCCATCAGATTTATCAGTTTCCAAATAATAACTCGTCTTATTCATAAGTGGATGTATGTGTGCCGGTTAGCACATACAAAAGCATATGAATCGGATGAATAACATAAAACAACCAAACAGTAGTAATGTTAGGAACGTGTGATATTTGATCTCTCCTTTGTTCGGGTCCTGATACTCACATATCAGACTCGGGTAAGTTCTACAGAGTGTGAACTCTAGTATGGACTATAAGTGATGTGAGACACTGGTAGGGAGGCGATTAAAATATCAGATGGTACTGACTATTATTGCTGGATTAATTAAAATGCTATACTTTTATATTCTCCAGTTTCAGTATTATGTTCTGAGTCGACACCCTGCATTATGACATGATATATGTGGCACAAGGATTATTACTGACACACCTTAGTTCTGTTACCCTGAGGGCAACTCAAGTTGTATGAACTCAGATGATGGTGACACCGTATATGTGGTATATAGATAAGGGTTTCCTTGTTTGGATTATCCCCTTGACGTATCACTCCATGAATCCATAATCTGAGCTTATATAACTAGTTTTGTCCATGTTTATATTTATCATGTGTTTAGTGTATTTATCACATGTTGCCATATTTGTCGCATGATTATGTATACTTATGTTCTCTATACCGTTTTCCATGCATGTTTTCCGATTCAGATTTACTGATATACATGTATTTACTTGATCTCGGATTTACTGTCATTTTCCTTTTATTACTTGTCATTTCCTGTACCTGCATGCCTGGACCACGTCACTTGATCATGTACACGTGTGCCTGTTATGTACGCCATCTGGCTTTATTCTTTGTACCCGCTGGGGTTGCTAACAACCCTGGATTCTCATGTCCAGATCATGGAGTCTGGACCATAGCCTTGCTATACCTGATCAGAGTGCGCAGCGGGAGCGTGGGTTAGCAGTTACCTATCTGGACCCTCTTCCTTCCCGCCTTTCTTGATCGGCTCGCAAGATTTTCATCTTGCCACTCGTGAGTACTTTCCAGTATCTCATATTGTGCATCCTGCTTTTGTGATTCTCAGTGATCATATATTCTTCAGATTATTATATCATGCCTTGTGATAACTGTACTGTTGTTATTATTGCTGGATTGTATATTACCACTGTACTTCCGCACTCTAATTCCTGCCTGTATTGATGCTTAGCGTATGTACGTTAGGGTATTTCCGACCTTCGTATATACGTCGCAGTAACGTCTCCGTACCCACCGGATCGGGGCGTTACAGGGTGGTATCAGAGCCTAGGCTCTCACATCCTCGGTACAATGCATGAGTCGTGGTTATACAATCCAACTGCAAGTACAAAGTTATCCATTCCCTCTTGATCGTCCTTTCCTTGATTCTTGAAATCTCTTCCATCCTTTTCCATTTCCAGTTCCTATCATTCTTATACCAACTCAAGATATGGATAGACTGGTAGGGTAGCAGCAAGACAGATGTGGTTCGCTATCATTATGTTCTGGTATTCTTAACTCTGGTGCATCACCTGGTCTTATATTGGATGGTTCTTCGGCCTCGCATCCTATTCTAGTGTATGTGGATACACCATGGGGAAATCAGCACAGCAAGTGGAGTAGTCATCACTTATATAATCAGACAGACCGTATCATTACCAGAGGAGTGTCGGTATGGGACATAATTTCAGATTTATGGCTTCTGCCAGACTGAGTTATGGAGACAACATTCGGGACTCATTTCGGTTATTGTAATTCTTGATCGTGTTCTCAGAGCCACCAACTTCTGGAAGTTTTTATGGATTTGATGGACTACGGACCCCGCTAGCCTCGCCAAGCGAGGGTTGTGTTCTAGTCACCCGTAGACCTAACCGGGTGTGGGCTTCGCTGCACCCTGGTGTTTAGCATTTAGCGTTGTGTTACACGCTGGCTTCGCTGCGTGAGCTCCACCATGTGCGAGCCTCGCAGAGCGTTAGCTCCGCCGCACCCTAATGCTTAACACCTGAGATGTGTTACGCGATGGCCTTACCTAGGCTTGGTTCCGTCCGTGGCTAGTCCCTCCAGTGCTTTGCACTCTAGCCGTTCCTCGGACTTCTTCTGCCTTGTATGTTTTCATGGATCCGATGTACAGGGTTTTCTCGCTATATCTGAGCTATTGCCATGATCCGTTTGAATGATCCATTCGGCCAACCTTGCAGAGATTGAGTATTCTTTAATGTTTCATGTGCAGTCGGGTTATCATTCAGAAGTCAGTCTTCAGAATTCTTTGTGTTATTCTATATTCTCGGTTATGCCTTTCAGAGATTGCAATGCCAGTATTCAGGAATTCTTAATTATTGGTCTTCTTGATTCATGCTCAGTATTATCGGGGTTTTCTTTATCTTCGGTATTCTGGAGAAATAGTATCTATGCAGTATCGGTAATTCTACTATGGATTCTTTGTCAAGGACAGCTTCATACCATGCGGGACTTTATATTATATTATGGATTTCTATGGATTTTCAGAGATTTTATATTATGGATTTCAGCACTATGGATTTCTAAGGATTCTATCAGCTTTGCTTCGCAGTCCGAAGAGCAGACATCAGGTCGGTATTATTATGGCAACGTCAGAGGATATATACGGCAGTAGCGCAGAGATGTCTCAGTCTTGGGTTTATCATTCAGCCAATTTGTGGGAATTATCCTCAGTTACTCATATCTTGATTGGTATAAATCCTCGTTCCTATTCCTTTCTGTGTTCATCCTCCCCTTATCGAAATTTCGAGGACGAAATTTTTGAAAGGTGGATGGAATGTAACACCCCGTTCCTGGAATACGTGCGTAGATACGTATTCTGATTTTTCTAGCATATTTCTTTGATTTATCTTGTATTTGTTTTTGTTTTATGATTATTAGTGTGATCGTTTTGTGTTGGATTTGTATTCGTGGACTCGGAGTCAACCCTAGTCTGAACCGGGGACCCGAACCTAGTGCTTCGCTCGATTTGGCCTTTCTACTAATCCGATTTGACCGATTTCAGTTTCAAATATCGTTTTCCAATATTTTAGATTTTTCATGATTTTCTGAAATTTTTCAGAATTATTTGCAAAATCTCCAAAATCGGCGTCGGTCGGCATCGCTGACTGATTCCCGGATTTTTAATTTTCAAATGGGATTGAATTTTTAAAAATGGCTTTCACGTTACTTCTTAGAATTTCATTTTCTATCTAAATTCAATTTTTGAGATTTTTCAGAATTTATCGAAAATCCACCGGTTTTGGTGTCGACCGGTACCGCCGGAAGATTCCAGGATTTTTAATTTGAAATCTACATTGAATTTATCAAATCCGATTTCACCGAGCATCTTAAAATATTATTTTCTATTTTTGAGAATTTTTCGGAACGATTCTGAAACAGTCAAATTTTTACCCTATTTTAATAATATTATTTTTCCTTTTTCTCTTCTCCATTTCTTTTCACTTTCCCCTTTTTCAAAGTCAACCTGACACAATCAAATCACAGCCATCCCTACTACCATCCCCCTAAGCTATCAAATCCTTCCCCTTATCATCTATTAAACCATAACATCATTCACCTTCAACAAAAAATCAAAAGGAAAAAGCAAGAAGACCAAACTTCATCTTCTTCCTCACAACCCACTCACGCACCTCTCTCGGCCGCCGCTCCACCATCACCACCGCCGCCTCCGGCGCCGCCCTAGCCGCCGCCACCGCACCCCATCACCCCACAACACTTCTCTAACTTCCCAACACCCCCAAATCACCACCACCACCTTCAATTTCACCCAAAACCCATCACCACCCACCTTCATCTTCTCCAAAATTCCTCCTCTCCACCACCAAATTCTCCCCTCCAACTAACCCATCACCACCTCCTCCACCTCCTCTATCTCCCCAACACCACCAAACACCACCACCACCACAACCACCACCACCACCCATCACCTCCATCAAAACAACAACAACAACCACAACAACAACAACTAGCCACCTCCTCCCTCTCCCCACCTGCGCGCGCGCGCGGCCTCCCTGGCGTCGCCGCCGCCGCCTGGCCGGCCACCGCCGGCGGCCGGCCACCCACCACCCTCCTTCCCTTTTTCTTTTTTTTTCTTTCTTTTTTTCTTTCTTTCTTTCTTTCTTTCAATTCTCTCTCTCTTTTCATTCCCTAAATAAAAAGATTCCCCTCTTTCCTAAAATGCCCCCACCTCTTTCCTCAAATTACTTCCCTCTATTTACATCACTACCCCTCTCCTTTAAATCCCTATTTTATTTCAATATACACTCATTTTCCCTCTCTTTTTCCTACAAGTTTCTCTCTCCTCACTCTCCTCTCTCATTCCCTCTTTAATATTTATATAAATATTTATAATTATATATTTAAAATATGTATTGTGAGCTTGAGGTTACTTGAACGGTTCGCTGATTTCCCATTTTAACCGGTATTTTACCCGGTTTCAGGCGAGTACAGTTATTTTTAGCATGCATTTATTTTAACATTATGCGAGTACAGTTCTTTTTAACATGCATCTATTTTATCATTATGATATTCCATATTCCATGTCTAACAACTGTTATCCTGCTTTTATACATGATGTGGGAGATGATATGTGTATCACCGACACTGACATGTTACAACCGATGTTTGCCATGCTATATTTGTATATGATACCGGACCACTAGTACCTGCCATGTTATAGTTGATACACGATATATGACTCTAGTACTTACCATGCTATATGTGATAGGTGATACCCGATACCTGTACTTGCCATGCTATACCTGACCCCGATATATGACACCAGTACTTATCATGCTACATTTGACATATGGTGCCTGACACCGGTATTTGCCTTACTATATTTGACCCATGATATATGACACCGGTACTAGCCATGCTATATTTGATATATGATACTTGAGACCAGTACTTGCCATGTTATATTTGACATATGACACCGGATATTGGTACTTGCCATGCTATATTTGACACATGATATGTTACACCGTTATTTGACATGCTATACTTTGCCACCTGATATATAACACCGGTACTTGTTATGATATACATGACACCTGGCACCTGTATTACCTGGCATATTCATGATTATTATGTGACCAGACATCTAGCACTCCTGTATCTCCTGTACTCCTGTATCTCCTGACCTCCTGTACTCCTGAACCCCTGAAATAGGGAGGCTCCTGACATTACTCCTGATATTATACTCCCATTAACTCCTGTAGTTGGATAATCATGATTATACTGTATACACTTGTGGACATTATCTTTGAGCAACATATATAATAAAATACTCAACTTACACTGGGTGGGGGAAACTGATGGACACCGTTGATGTCATATTTATAATGGTTATTTCTGAAGTGTCGTGTGGGGCGCGTAATGATAAGTCCCCGGAAGCAGTAGCCTGAATCTGAAGTGTCGTGTGGGGCGCGTAATGATAAGTCCCCGGAAGCAGTAGCCTGTACTTCTGAGCATAGTCCCTAGCTGAGATGGGACCCACTATAAATATGAGCCATCAGATTTATCAGTTTCCAAATAATAACTCGTCTTATTCATAAGTGGATGTATGTGTGCCGGTTAGCACATACAAAAGCATATGAATCGGATGAATAACATAAAACAACCAAACAGTAGTAATGTTAGGAACGTGTGATATTTGGTCTCTCCTTTGTTCGGGTCCTGATACTCACATATCAGACTCGGGTAAGTTCTACAGAGTGCGAACTCTAGTATGGACTATCAGTGATGTGAGACACTGGTAGGGAGGCGATTAAAATATCAGATGGTACTGACTATTATTGCTGGATTAATTAAAATGCTATACTTTTATATTCTCCAGTTTCAGTATTATGTTCTGAGTCGACACCCTGCATTATGACATGATATATGTGGCACAAGGATTATTACTGACACGCCTTAATTCTGTTACCCTGAGGGCAACTCAAGTTGTATGAACTCAGATGATGGTGACACCGTATATGTGGTATATAGATAAGGGTTTCCTTGTTTGGATTATCCCCTTGACATATCACTCCATGAATCCATAATCTGAGCTTATATAACTAGTTTTGTCCATGTTTATATTTATCATGTGTTTAGTGTATTTATCACATGTTGCCATATTTGTCGCATGATTATGTATACTTATGCTCTCTATACCGTTTTCCATGCATGTTTTCCGATTCAGATTTACTGATATACATGTATTTACTTGATCTCGGATTTACTGTCATTTTCTTTTTATTACTTATCATTTCCTGTACCTGCATGCCTGGACCACGTCACTTGATCATGTACACGTGTGCCTGTTATGCGCGCCATCTGGCTTTATTCTTTGTACTCGCTGGGGTTGCTAACAACCCTGAATTCTCATGTCCAGATCATGGAGTCTGGACCATAACCTTGCTGTACCTGATCAGAGTGCGCAGCGGGAGCGTGGGTTAGCAGTTACCTATCTAGACCCTCTTCCTTCCCGCCTTTTCTTGATCGGCTCGCGAGATTTTCATCTTGCCACTCGTGAGTACTTTCCTATTTCATATTGTGCATCCTGCTTTTGTGCTTCTCAGTGATCATATATTCTTCAGATTATTATATCATGCCTTGTGATAACTGTACTGTTGTTATTATTGCTGGATTGTATATTACCACTGTGCTTCCGCACTCTAATTCCTGCCTGTATTGATGCTTAGCGTATGTACGTTAGGGTATTTCCGACCTTCGTATATACGTCGCAGTAACGTCTCCGTACCCACCGGATCGGGGCGTTACAGGAGCGGATCTTAAACATGTTATTTCTTTACTTGAATTTGAACATTCCCGAAGGAGCCAAGTCTACTATCTCATCTGTGTGTGTTTATATACATACATGCATACATATGTATATATATGGGAGAAAGTTATATTACACCTAGAGTGTACATAAGAGTTTACACGCACCTATTAAAATATACTGTGACTAATTCATATCCATGATCCAAAGTTGATTGATATCAACATGTTTTAAAACAAATCATATGGATCAAAAATTATATGCATTAGAATTTTCTAGTCTCTCCATCTCATGATCTAAAAATGAATGATCTATAGTGGTCTTAAAAGTTGATTTTTTGTTTGCTTGATTTGTAAGATAGCAAGACTCATTTCACATGAATTCTGATCCTTAAGAGTTTTAGAACATGTAAATCACAATTTATGGTTTGGATCATGGATATGAGTGGCATACGGTGTATTTAATAGGTGGGTGTAAACTCTTATGTTACACCCTAGGTGTAATATAACCTTACCCTATATATATGTGGGTGGTTGGGTGTTTATATATATATATATATATATATATATATATATATATAGAGAGAGAGAGAGAGAGAGAGATAGACTTGTATCCTTTCAAAAGGATTTGATCCCGGATCCTTCCCACTCAAATTCAATCCTCCAACATTCGAATACAAGATCCACTCCGTTGAAGTTGATCTATACTATTTCAAGTATCTATAAACCAAAATCAAGTGTTTTAAATACTTTTTGCCCATCCATCAAGCGACGCAAAATGGACGGCCGAAAGTAGTGAGTTGGTTAGATCTATGTCTTTAGACATACAAATTCTCGATCCAGCCATTTCATTATGATCTAAACATTTAAAACCCCTATAAACTAATTTTTGTTAGATTTCAAATGTTCTACACCGTTAAACTAACCAACTCACTATTTAGGCCGTCCGTTTTTCCCCTACTTGATGGATGGGTAAAAAGTATATAAAACACTTGATTTTTGGTTTATAGATACTTGAAAGAGTATAGATCAACTTCAACGGAGTGGATCTTGTATTCGAATGTTGGAGGGTTGAATTTGAGTGGGAAGGATCCGGGATCAAATCCTTTTGAAAGGACACAAGTCTATATATATATATATATATATATATATATATATATATATATATATATATATATATATATTTATATATATATATATATGTATATATATATATATAGAGAGAGAGAGAGCGAAAGAGAAAGACTTGTGTAGTTCCGAAAGGATTCGAGCCTGAATCCTTCCCACTTAAATACTATGCTATGATATTCAAATACAAATTTACTCCATTGAAATTGATCTATATTATTTAAAGTAACTAAAAATCAAAATCAAGTGTTTTGAATACTTTTTATCCATCCATCAAGTAGGTGCAAAATGGACGGCCGAAAGTAGTGAGTTGATTAGTTTAACGGTGTAGAACATTTAAAATCTAACAAAATTGGTATGTAGAGTTTTTAAATATTTAAATCATGATCAAATAGTCAGATCGAGAATTTGTATGTCTAAAGACATAGATTTACGCAATATGCTATTTTCGGCCGTTCATTTTGCACCTACTTGATGGATGGGCAAAAAGTATCCAAAACACTTGATTTTTATTTTTTAATTACTTTAAATAATATAGATCAACTTTCACGGAATGGATCTTGTATTTGAATATCGTAACATGATATTTGAATGGGAAGGATTAGCTCGAATCCTTCTAAAACTACACAAATCTATCTCTCTCTCTTTTTTTTATATATATATATATAGAGAGAGAGAGATAGACTTGTATCCTTTCAAAAGGATTTGATCCCGGATCCTTCCCACTCAAATTCAACCCTCCAACATTCGAATACAAGATCCACTCCGTTGAAGTTGATCTATACTATTTTAAGTATCTATAAACCAAAAATCAAGTGTTTTAAATACTTTTTGCCCATCCATCAAGCGACGCAAAATGGACGGCCGAAAGTAGTGAGTTGGTTAGATCTATGTCTTTAGACATACAAATTCTCGATCCGGCCATTTCATTATGATCTAAACATTTAAAAACCCCTATAAACTAATTTTTGTTAGATTTCAAATGTTCTACACCGTTAAATTAACCAACTCACTATTTAGGCCGTCTGTTTTTCCCCTACTTGATGGATGGGCAAAAAATATTTAAAACACTTGATTTTTGGTTTATAGATACTTTAAATAGTATAGATCAACTTCAACGGAGTGGATCTTGTATTCGAATGTTGGAGGGTTGAATTTGAGTGGGAAGGATCCGGGATCAAATCCTTTTGAAAGGATACAAGTCTATCTATATATATATATATATGTGTGTGTGTGTGTGGTGTGTGTGTGTGTGTGCGCGCGCGCGCGCGCGCGTGCGCGCGCGCGCACACACACACACACATATATATACATGTATATATATCCATGTACATATATATATGTGTGTGTGTGTGTGTGTGTATATATCAATGTTATGAAACATAAATTAGAGATCAACTCCATTCAAGTTGATCTACATCATTATGAGTGCCCATAAATAAAAAATCAAGTGCTTTAAATGTTTTTTTCTTATGCATAAAGTCAGCACAAAATTGACAGCCTAAAAGTGAGGTGGTAAGTTTTAAAGTGTAAAAAATTTAGAACATAACAAAAATTATTGTATAAGAGTTTTAAAGTGTTTAAATCATTATCAAATAGTCATGTCAAGAATTTGTATGCCCAATATCACAGATCTAAGCGACATGTCACTTTATGTTGTCCATTTATGCCCTGCAAATGCATGAGAAAATTCTTCGAAACACTTCATTTTTATTTTTAGTCACTTTAAATGATATAGATCAACTTCAAAGGAGTGGATTTTCAATTTGGATGACCTTAACATTGAATTTTAATGGGAAGGATTTGGCTGCAAATCCTTTTCGAAAGTAGTCAAGTCAATCTCTATATACATAGATATGTATGTATATATATGTGCATGTGTGCTATCTGTGTAGATATACATATATGTTTACGCGCGCGTGTGTGTGTGTTTGTGTGTGTGTGTGTCTTGTATGTGTGTACATAGATATACATATACATATTGAAGAGTAAATTTTATTTAGTTCAACTATAAGAGGTGTACGAAATATTTCAAAAATTATATCCTCTCCTACAAACATTCACCTTGAAACAACTCATTCGCAAAAGACAAACCTATTCACTAACCTCTTAAAACTCACCCTCAGCAACTATGTAGCACGGACACCCTATCATGAAGTCGTGTCGTGTCCGACACGCGTGTCGGCACACGTGTTGTGTGTATTTTAAAGAACTTGTCACGTATCCGCAAGTCGTGTCTGCGTGTCGTGTCTATTTCAATGTTGTCGTGTTCGTGCAACATAGCTCAGCAATAATGAAAAAGAAATAAACTAAGTAGCTAATCAAACATCTTTTTCCTTAGGAGTTCAAGTAAGTATAGAATGTTTCTCGTGATGCTTGATGTTCTTCCCTTTCTTCTTCTCTTTATTCTTCTGAGCTTCCTCCTGGAGTTTCCTTTGTAATTCCTCCCACTTACGATTGGCTTTTGCAAGTTTTGGAGGAAGGAAACAACCCGTTGCAATCTTCGTTATCGATATCATTCTCAACATGTTAGACAAAGTCATCTAACATCATATTGCTATCCTTACTCATATCCTCAAAGAATCCTCTTTATGTTGTTCTACTATATTTTCTCCCTTTCCTACTACCACCATCTTCTACATGAGCAACATCCCCATCTAATTATTTTGATTGTTCAATTATCATTATTTTCTTAGGCACAAAAATTTATCACTATATTTCAACTCCTTCCCTTTGTCCAAATCAATAATTTTTGTCCAAATATTTACAGATACCTTGAACACCCTTCTTGCTCATTTTTTTCCAATTTACTTTGATTTCTCTTTAGGTACCCATACTACTGTAGTACTTCTCTAGTAGGATAATCAACTTCATTGTGCTTAAAACTACTACATTTGTGCAGGTCTTAGTCACCCATTCAGCTCAACTGGCATACCGACTCCTTTATCAATTTAATATTAAAAGATTTCGGAAGCTGTTTGCCTTTTGAAATTTTCACAAAGATACGAGCAAATACCAACCATTCACATAAAGCTGCCGCAAATTCTAGTGAGGAATCCCTAGGAGACTAGCCACTTTATTAATAAGTTGCCTCAACCAAAACTTAAGATGTATGAAGGAAAACATTCCAAAATAAGAAGCAAAGGTAGAAGATTTTCATCCAATCCTATATTCTCAGACCACAGCTTCAGAATGATCAAGTATGATCAATTGACTCTCAAAAAGCCAAGGCCCTCCATTAAGGATCCTATCACATTTCCTGTTGAGTCGAACTTGTACAAGAAAAATTCATTCTCACACTACTGAATTTCAAAAGAACACACTTGCCTCCATAAACACCCAACACAAGCTTTTGGACAAGGATAAAAGGGCTCATCTCCAAGAACGTAACCCACAAGTGTGTTGTCCCAGCTATCTAACATTTTCTTGATCTTAAACCGCAAAACCCTTCCATAAGTTTCGCCTCCTTCAGTTTGTGCAAAGGAGGATAATAGTCTAGTTTACAATCATTTGAAGTCACTCTCTCAACAATGCAGATATTCTTCCATGTTTTAGATCTAGGAACCACAAAAAACTCCATTGAAAAGATTGAGTTGATGGATTACCAAATTGATAAAGTCCCAAAGTCAAAATCCCCATTAATTTGAAGTTGAAGCCCCACGATCTGAAGCAGCTCAAACCTTACTCGATCTTGCCCCCACCACATTTGCCTTAGTCAACACTGTCCCAACCATTAGATCTACCTCTCCATGCCTCCAATCTCTTTCCAGATGAACACCAGGTTGCTTCCATCCTCTAGGCACCCACCTCTTATCTGATTTGACGAAGATCGCTATTCGATTTTCTTTGTGAAGAGTATGGAGGCAGCAACGAAGAAACCCTGATTACATCTCTTATGTATATGCATGCCCAACGACCCAGCCCGCCTCTCCTGTGACCTGATGAAGATCATCATTCGATTCTCTCTAAAGCGCCTAGCGGCCGCAATGAAGAAACCTCCAATGCATCTCTCTCATGTGTATGGGTGTGAGCGCGCGGATTCAGATAAAAATTTAAGAGCATAAGACAACTAGATTTATCAACTCTGGCATACCATCATGTGGATAGGTCAATTAGGAGGATAACTGATCAAAGAAATGAGGGTATTACTATGCAAATTCCTCTAAATAAGATCTATGTTACGGAATAGATTTTTTTATATATATAAAAGTTAAATTTGCAATTAAGTTTTCTTCACTTATATGATGCTAACAGTTATAATGATAGGTTGCAATAGCCTGATACCAAGTATGCAGCATGCCTCTTCGTAGATAGAAAAATAGCACCAGTATAATTATATTTCTGCTCAATATGTAGACAAGCCTGATGTAAGTTAGGACTTGAACAACAAATGTAGCGAACAAGTTACGAGCTGAAAATATAAAAATTGTAAAATTATTGTATTGTTGTCATTGATATGATGGTTAATGAAAACACAAGAAACAAGGCGTAGCAAAAGCGAGCCAATGTATACTTTTTCTGTCATTATATAAATGTTGCATTTATGATCTGAGAGAACTTCATGTTTCATATGGGTCATGGTTCACAGTCGCGGTCTCGGCCGCCGACTCGGCGGGCACTGAGACGGATCGGTCTCGGCGACTCGGATCGGTCTCGGGCGATACACACAAAACGCTACATACAGAGCTCAAAAAATTCTGAAAAAATCACGACAAATCTTAAAAAAATGTAGACTTCCACATTCATGTATCACATGTCCAAAACATATCACCTAGCACACTAAACATAAAGTGAAAGCATAAATACACCCGTCGGTAGAAGCATATCAAAATACATGCACAATATAGTAAATTACACAAACTACATTCATAAATACATGTTAATGTAGTTATTTTCATATTGAATTGTGATGAAGCACAAAATCATCATCATAATCATCTCTGATGTAAGTAGATAACCGATGCTAATGCTCATATATCTCTCAAGTTGTGGTCTGTAATCATGGACATATGTCACACCATAATGTTGGCCTGATGTCAAACTCAACATTTACATATGGCCTTCAAGACTAAAAGTTTCTCTATCAGCACTATTGTTACCTCATTATTGTCATCATCACCGCCGCCGCCATCATTGTCATCATTATCATCACCATCTTCACCATCATCACTACTAGAACTGGATAAAACCCTCACATCTTTACCATCACTACCATCATCTGTTTCTCTTATACCTCGGAGGGGGGAGGGGGAGAGATCGGAAACAGGAAGAGAGATGGAGGGAGAGGGGAAAGAGACAGAGACGGACGGGAGATGGAAAGGGAGAGAAAGAGAGCGGGTGAGAGAGGGAGGAGAGGGAAAGAGAGAGACGGGAGATGGAGAGGGGGAGAGGGAGAGAGAGCGGGTGAGAGAGGGAGGGGAGAGAGAAATAGAGGGAGGGAGAGGGAAAGAGAAAGAGAGAGGAACATCACCTGGGGTTGGGGAGGAGCGGCCGAAGGCGATCGGGGGCGGCGGAGTCCAGATCTGAGCGGCGGCGATCGGGCAGCGGCGGCGATCTCCAGATCTGAGCGAGAGAGAGGTAAGTTTCTTTTTTTTTCTTTTCCTTTTTTTCTTTATACCCGTTCGTCACAGATGAATATACGTTTCGAGCCGACTCGGCTGAGTCGCGACCGATTCGGCCGTGAATCGGCCGAGTCAACTCCGATTCTCGGCCAAGTCGGTCTCCTCTGAGTTGAGTCGAGCGACTCCGTGACTCGGACTCGGACTCGTCTCGGAACGGATCGAGACAGATACGACTCGGCCGACTCGTCTCCGACTCAACCGAGTCTTTGAACCATGATATGGGTAGGAAGGGAAAGCAAATAGTGATGGTTGACATCTATGTAACACGGACACGGCCACTCCGCACGGCCACTCCGCAAGGACACAATACGTGGATATGTGATAAATTCTTTAAAATACACATGATATGTGTGTCGGACACGCGTGTCGGACACTTTTTGGACATGGCTCCATGACTGGAGGTGTCCATGCTACATAGGTTAATATTATCATGTCGATTTCAAATAAGATACTCTTAAGCATGGTTTGAAATCTTGTTATCAGTATCGGTATCAACAGTAGAATTTTGGGACCTGAATTGGCAAATTGGTTGTTTCATCTCCCCGTAGCGCAACATCGGGTATCATTTTGGTTACATCGGGCAGTATTTCAAACCTTGTTGTTAAGCAATATTTTAGCCATTCAAAGCAAAAATATTAAAATGAATAGGCCACATGGAAAGAAGCAAAGAAGGTACAAAAGACATATATAAAATATTTAAGAGATGACGGGCGCATGTGAATTAGAAGTATTTTATTTAAACATTTATTTATAGCAATAAATTATAAGGTCTGACTTACCAAATGAAGTTTGGGCCCAAAAAAGTAAAATTAAAAACATAAAAAATGTCAATAGTTTGTTCTTTGTCATGTTCTAAAACTTGCATTGATGATTTGAGCTAATTGCTTGTCTCATATGAGTGGAAAAAAGCCTTTAGAAGCCAAAAAAAGTAAATAATGATGGTACACGTTTTCCAGTCAGTTTCATGCTAAGATACTGTTAATTAATACTTTGGGTATTAAAACAACAATTGTAAAGTGAGTAGGCCACCTGGAAAGAAAGCAATGAAGGTTCAAAAGACTCGTATAAAATATATAAGAGGTGATGGAGGCGTGTAGGATCAGAAGAAATTTCATATAAACAACAGTGGAAGGAAATACTTCTCACAATTTTCTAAATAAAGAGTGACAATTTATTGGAGCTCAATACTCTCTTAGTTACTTCACAAGCCAAGCTCAAAGCAAGCAGCTCTAAAGCATCTTGTTGCTTTCACAAAGCAATGGAAGATAATAAACTTAGAGTCAAGTTTTACTAGAAGACCATGAGATAAATAAAGTACTATGATAGGCTGAACATACAGATGTCCAGTGTTATTCAATTCATACATATATTTCAGAGGTGTTATATTCAAACACTTTCCTTTTTAAGATAAAATTAGGAGGTATGCATTGATTATATAATGATATTTTCTTAAAATTTCATGGTGATAGAATTCTAGCTCCCAATCACAACTTTGAATAAGTGACTTCAACCATATTAAAATGACTATATTAAATGTATATAAATATATACAAGGGCATTGTTGTATGTTGCTGAATGATATTATATTGCCATTTAGCTGGGGACTAATGGATATGGTAACTATCCAATAAAGTCATCCGAAAACTACCAGCCTTAGTCATGATGATCGACAGGCAAACTTATGGAAGTCAATTAACTAAAGCTCAGAAAAAGTGAAGAGTATTCAGTTTAAATATTTCCTGCCACCTCTGGGGATTGTATCTCATAATTGAGCAGCAATGTGTGTAAGGTGGAAACACATAATCCATGGAATCATATAACATAATCATATAAGTAGATAGTCAGTTAAAGCAACAGCCAATTGAAAATGTAAAAATGATTATATGCCTTGGTGGCACAAACTGAATGACCTTTTACGGTTTCTCCAGCAAAAAAATTCTCTCATGAAATTGCAATCTCAAGGACATAATAAGCATTGAAGTAAATATAATGAAAGGAAAAAAAACATTGCAGTTTGACTTCTAAAAGTAACAAATATATATTCAGATGAAAGGAAGATAGGACCTCTATTGATGAATCAGTACAGCAGTTGAAAGGATTTGCAAGAACAGTAGGCGTTTTAAGAGCTTCAGAAGCATGGGTAGGTAAGGAGGTGCCAAACCTAGCACTTAATCCAACCACACTTGTGCTCTCAACACCATTCACCCAATTCTTTATCTTAACCTGAAACAAACAAAGGCGACAATAGAGAGGGAAAAGCAAACTTCTTAGTATTACTCAGAAATACATCAAAAATCAGACTTAGTAATGGAACTACAGAGCAGATAATCTTGCAGCAGTTTAAAAGAATAATCTATATAACAAAATCATTTTGTTTTCTTCAATATCCATAAATGAGAAGTCGGCTTCACAGTGTATAAAATTTCTCTCCAGGCGTTAAACCTTTCTAGTTAACACCACGAAGAAGGTAATACACATCTCGAACAACAGCAATAAAGCCATAATCCCAAACTTTTGGGTTGGCTACATGATTCCTTTCTCCACTCGTCTCTTGTCAGGATTAGTTTCGTAGAGATCCAACAAAGTTCTGAGCTGGCCTATCTACTCCCCAAGGCAACCCTCCTACTTTATCGCCAGGAATAGGGGTGATAGTGCAAGTATGGGACATTACGCGCACAACAGGTGGAGTTAGGATGACAATCAGTCATGGTAACGTTGGCTGGATATCTGGCACCACCAATAGGGGGTTGACGTGAGGATAACAATCAGTCATAAAACTAACTCAAATCTTTTGTGAAGCCTTCTTGACTTCAGTTGCTAGCTGGCCCATTTAGATGGGAAATGTCTTAGACGATCACAATGATGATGATGATGATGATGATGATTATGATGATAACGACGACGAAGGGGGCAAGGTATTATGCATATCTTCATTTAAAGAAATCAGACAACACTGCAGGGAAAAGCAAAAACTCCAAAAAATTCAAAGGTTCATTGCCAAGGATCACCAACAAATTGTGTATTAGGTTAATATTTTGTGTTTCCAAAAAAGTTTTTATTCTACAAATACAGGGAAAATTTTTGAGTTATCACACTGTTATTTTATGGTCCCACGAGTCAAAATTTTTTTCTATCAAATGTTCTTGGCTTTGATTGTGCTCCATAAGAAGAAACATAGATTGCACTTTCACTATAACACGGCTATTAAAATGTTCTCATCTCTATTTTTTAATGCAAACTCTTGAACTCCAACAATTGCCTCACGGTCCTCTCTCATGTCTCTCTACATATTTTAACAAATAAAAAGTAGAAAGTTACTTTACAACTAACATTAAAAATTCTATGCTACACTCTAATTGAATATTATAACCATATGAGTTCAACTTTTAATAGTTTTCAATTGTTTTCATGCCACATTTATTATATCACTCAAATTATAATTAATTTAGTTAAATGTTTGACTGCTTAATTATGAATTTTATAATTTTATTTTAAGAAAATATACGTATTTAATATTTTAATTTCATCTAAACAGTTTGTTCATCTAATTATTATTTTTCCCTTACATTGCACCGTATGTTCCAATAATCTAGTGTTTACCTTAAACCAATCTCCTGAATGAATTCTCCTCTGTATAAATAGCTGACAATCAGCCACTGCCCCTATTACACTTGGTCTCTTATACCACCACCCTTGGTCTCTAGTGTCTGAAGTCACAGACACTCAACTACTGCCCCTATCACACTTGCTCCTCGCTGATCAAATTACTTCAAACAAAGGTTTAACAAGCCAAAATTCAACACTTTATACTGCTCAGATTGAAGCAAACTTGCACGGATTCAACGTAACATATTGTAATTGAGAGGGGATCTGACAACAATAGCGTTGGCTTACCAATTGGAACTTGTTGTCGCAGCCGGGGTTTTGGGGGCGTCGTCATCCTCGTCCCGCGAGATGTCGTCGGCCCCGGTGGCGACGAAGAGGAGGAGGAGGAGGAGAGCGAGGTAGAGGAACTGAGAGAGACGACGAGCCATGGCAAGAGATCTCTCCACCAAACCCTAAAATTGGCTGATTTCGCCCCAAATTTTGATTTGGGGGAGGAGAAAGCGGGCCGTTGAAGTTATGCAGACCGCCTTGGTGTTACGGTAAAAAGTCTGTGACTGTTGTATCGCATCAGATTTGCTGGGTTGCAAGCAATGATTAGACGACGCGGTGAAAGTACGCCCTTTTTGGGGAGGGGCCGCAATAATTTGAAATTTACATTCTAGTATTATGATTATTAGGTCAGCTCCAATTATACTAGAATACCGCGTTTGACGGTGAAAACTCGAGACGAATACGAGGAGGCGGTGATTGCGGCGAGAAAGAAAAGAAGAGGCGGCTGGAAAGAGGAAGGAGGGGGGGGGGGTGGGGGGGGGGGGGGGGGGGGGGGGGGGGGGGGGGGTGGGGGGGGGGAAGAAAGAAGAAGAAGGCTGGAGCGACGTTGTTGCTCTCTCTAGCGTGCTCTCTCTGCGTCACGCAGATGAAGACGGACAGACGGACAACTTTTGTGGAGAAGTCACAAGCGAAAACCTCACTTTACTTTGTTTTAATTATTACAAGTATATGATTGGATCTCAATTTTATATTATTATCATCATATTTGCACATTTATCCTTGATTATCCTTTATTTAACTTTATTATTTAACCCACTTTTTGATTATGGTGTGTAGTTATTTAAATGAGAATATAATGATACAAGAAGCTTTTATTTTATCTCTTATCCTATCTAAATTTATGTTTCAATTTAAATAAATTTGAAATAAAGAGGAGGAAAGGATAAATCACCATTTTCACAATTCAAATCCAAAATCAGAAGATATATTTTTAAAAGATGGATGAGATAAAAGCAATCCTAATTAGAGATAAGGAGAATAATTCAAATTAAATAGAATTTAAAATCAATTCACACTCAGATTCAAACTGGACACCTAAGGTATTCGGATCATAACTTTCACTACATATATTAAAATCTGATGATTCAAGATGCTACAGAAAGAGTACTTAATAGGCTACAATTCTTATGTTGATCAGTTTACCCAATTCAGCCATCTAATGAGTCAAATTTAGCAACTAACACGCCAACTTGCTACAGATCAGTTTAGAATTGAATTCCCATATTGAATTGAGATTAAATTAAACATCTTAATTTGTATCTTATTGTGATTGGCTTTGAGCTCTATTTAAAGAGCTGAAATCTCTCATAAAAAAAAAATATCTCCACATCAGAGATCATAACTTAGGATTTTTTTTTAGTCTCTTCTCCAAATTTCTTTTGTAATTTTTAGGTTTTAGTTCCAGCTTTATAAAGAAGGAGGAGGCTCCTATAATTGATGATGACAAATCAATAAATAAGGTTCTATTATTCTTCTTTCAAGTTCTTTTCATTGTTTAATTACTTTCTTTTCTTGCTTTTTTTATATTCTTTTTTTTTTACATGCTTTCTTAGTTTATTCATGAGTAGCGAGATCATTTTCTCCTGCAAGAGATCACATCTGAGTTTAGTAATTTAACCCGATTGAATCATATGCATGCTTAAATCCTAGAATAATCTTGAAGGCACATGCGGAAAGGAACTAGGTCAATTATTTGTTAGCACTTCTTAAATTGTTTTTCTTAACCTATGCTTGATGAACATCTTGATATTTTAATGTTAAATTTTAATTAGTGTTATTTGAAATTGTTAGCCCAAAGGCCCATCGCTCTAGTTTTGATGATGATTAACTCATATAGTTATAGTACTAATGATCTTGTATTTATTTAGTCTTAGATATTTGATCAAGATCTTAGTAGGTGTTCAGCTTCAATAAATGATTCGAGGTCAAGTTTTGGAGCTAACACGTGTTGATTCAAAAGCTCGCGCATCAAGATTGCATCAAGTACTCAAGAGGAGTCTAGCTCATTGGATCAAGGTTTGGACCAAGTCAAGAAAGAGAAAAAGATTTTCAAGAGAAGGTTTTCAAGAAGACTTGTGTCGTGTCTGTAAGTGTTAAGATTTTATTTTAGATAAAATTTTAGGATAGATTAGTTGTGGATTGCTCAAGTTTATATACACACACACACAAAATTTATATGTGTTTTCATAAGATAGTTTTGAGTTTAGAAAAATATCGTTTTGGATTTATCAAAACTTATTTTAGAGCTTATTGTCAAAAAACATAGATATTTCATCTCATATGTGTAGTGGATCATATCCATACTCACTAAGCTTCAAAAGTATTTAAAATATCTTATTTTTGTATTTGGAAAAGTTTTGAAAAATCGTTTTTCAATTTGGAGATTGATTTTGAAAAATACGGACTTTTGTTTAAGGCAAAATTTTTATAATATAAAAATGGTTCAAAATGTTTGTAACGTATGTTGATTTTTGATCAAACATGTTTGTATATCAAAGTATTTCAATGAACCTATTTTATAGAATTTATGAGAATTTATGGGATTTTATTAGAGTTAAAACAACAAAATTTTTAATCCCAAAATTTCAGCCAGACTACACTGGGGTCGACCGGAATAGGAGTCAGTCGACCGGCCCGGTCGACCGATGTGCACAGACATGCACAGGTCTTTTGGCTGGTGGGCCGGTCGACCGCCCCATCGACCGGGGCCAGATCCAGAGAGCTCTCTGGACGGTCGATCGGCGGTCGACCGGCAGGTTAACGCCCAGGATCGGTCGACGGGCGGTCGACCGGCAAGCTGCAACGGTCAGAAATTTGACTGTTGGCCGGTCGACCGACAGCAGCATCAGCTGCTGAGTTAGACCCCAACGGCTAGATTTTGGAGGCCAATAAATTGGGGCTAGTTTGGACTGTTTTACATAAGATTTCAAGAGAGTTTTTGTGCTAGTTTTTCCTACCTATCTAAGTGTTTATCTCCACTTGTTTTAAACTAATACTTTCATATCAAAAGGAGAGTTTTCAAGAGTGATTTTCAAAAGTGATTTCTTGAGTTTTTCACTACAAAATCTATCCTAGTTTTTCTCACACAAACTTGAGCTATCCAATGCCATATCTATCCTATAGGAGATTTGTTATGAGAGTCTTTGAGGTGATCAAAGTGTTAAGATCACCAAGTGTTCAACTTTGTATTTGAGAAAGCGAACTTGCGGGTTCGTGTTGTTTCGAGTTCTTGTAGGAGCTCGGTGTGGAGGTGCGGCCTCGGTAAGCTAGTGTGCTTGCGTGTGTTGTTCTTGCGAGAACAAGAGAGGGACTAGTGAGTCCAAGGAGTTCTAGTGTGAACTCGTTGTAGGTGTTGTGGCACCGAGTGATCCGGTGGGATCGATTTTTAGTGAAAATCCTTCATAGTGTTGAAGGCGGGGGACGTAGAGCAAGGGTGCTCGAACCTCAAAACAAATCTCCTGTGTTTGCGATTGCTCTCTCTCACTTGTTTTTATATCTTGTATGCTTACATTGCCTATATCTTTATATGCTTGATATATCTTGTGCTCTATTGTTATATGTTTGGGATTGTTTGCTCACACTTGTATTCAACCAGAGAGTCATAGTGGCACCTCAACTCTTATTCTAGAGGAATCTTGAGGAGATAGTCCTGAGCCCTTCACCGGGAATTCGGCTACACTCTTGTGTTATACTTTGTGTGTTTAGCTTAATAGTTTTAATTTGCATAAATAGTTTTTAATTCCGCATTGTTCATTATTAGATAAGCTAGTCACCTATTCACCCCCCTCTAGGTGACCTACAAAAATAGGTTTAAGATTTGCTAGTACTTTCTAATGATTTTTCTTATCTTATGCTTGATGAACAATCTTAATACTTTAATATTAAATTTTGATTAATGTCAGTCCAATCATAGCCTTATTTCTTTCTTATGTATCTTACTTGATGTTTGTAGCAGCTTAGCATGTTAGATTTAAGTGAAGATTTTATTTATTAAAGATTAACATGTTATGATGGTTGGTTATTAGTAAGCAGTGACTTTTTCTTTTAGACTAAAATAATTCTTTATATCCAAACACAATTCTTTTCTTCTTCTTTCTAAGTTCTTAAACAGAGAAGAAATCAATGAAGACTATAGTACCGAAAAGCTTCCATCACATCACCCTGAGGATCGACTCACATAGCCCTTGCTTCCGCGAATAAATTACAGAAATTCAGAGTTCATCACATATCAGATAAACACTTTCCTAAACTCCGTGTTTTTGGCAGTCAAATTTTGAAGCCTTTGTAGAAGAGGGAACGGTATACGTTGTTTTCTAACTTAATTTTTCTTTGTTTGTATGTACAGAGACAGTTACAGGAAGTTGAGATTTACAGAGGATTCAAAATACTTCAGAGACACTGTCCTAGAAGGCAGAAGACCAGATGCTGTAGGAAAGCCGCGCAAACGCGGCCAAAGCAGCGCAAACGCTGCAATCCCAGTGAGTTAGGAATGTTGGCTTCCTCTAGAGTAGTTGATTTAGAGTTCTCTTTCTTCTATAGTTGTTAGATTTTGCTGTAAATTATCTGGACACTGTCTCTAACAAAAACAGTAGCTTGTGATTGAAATTTAAAAACCGGATAGACTTGCATCTAGGCATCGTTTATTTTTAAATTTTCAATTACTGTCAAAGAGTGTTGGAGATCAATGTAAGTCTGCATAGCATCTAGATTATGTAACACTTGTGGTGATTTAATTGCTATGAGTGATACTATTCTATTGTCTTGCACACTTTCAATAAATCGACTCAAGGGGCAAAACCTCTAAAAAGATAAGGTAGGAAAGTCATTACCCTTTCTTGGCCCACAAACCATCTCCTCACTCACACCTAGATCTAATGTAAAATTTGAATAGACATTGGCCTTAAGGATTTCTCGGACTCACTGGGAGATTGACCCAAGGAGGGAGTTGTTCGAATTTGACTCTTGTCAAATCGGTGATTATGGGATTGAGAGGCAAAACCTTGAAGAATAGTAGTTTGGCATAATTAGTCTCGTTGCTTCAGCATAGATACCTCCCACTGATCTTTCCACCGACCTGCCGATTAACTCGTGGTCTGATTTAGCAATATACCTCCCGTGGATAATCTAAAGCTAAGAGTCGTCTAGGTCTAAGTCTACCTTAGAATAGGCTTGGTTGATTTTTATTCATTTGATTATGGCTATCCAAATTCATATAGTTATAAGTCATCTATAGGCCAAACTGATTGCGGGAAAAACAGAGATAAAGTTAAGAGTTGGAAGATATTATCTGGATGAAGGTGTGTCTCTGTCTTTCGCAATATATGTAACGCCCTGATACCGCGGATACGAGAACGTTACAGCGACGTAAATACGCTGGCGAAAAATACCCTCACGTACGTACGCTAAGCCTCAGTACAGAAAATAAACACAACATACACAATAATTCTAGCATTAAATAAGTACAAGAATACCTACAAAGAGGGTCAGTAATCATGATATATATGGAAACTAGGATATATGAAGAAATAAAGACAAGATAATAAAGATATTTATGAATAATAAAGCGTCGAGTCTCCTACTAAAATCCCGTGGAGTAACAGGTACTACGAAGTCCCGAATATCCAATCTGGGCACGCAAACGCAGGGTCATCAGAAAGCGACCTAGTGAGCAGTAAAATGAAAGAAACAATAATATATACTATAGTAATACAAATCACAATAATAATAATTAATACATGTTTAAATACTGATGATACAATATAATGATAATAACAAGCGGAGAAAATATACAAATGTCATATTTTAGCATCATCAATACCTAACATGTTATAACAGTGTCATTACCACAATAGTATCCAATTTTTTCTCTGGTCGGTCGACCAATTAACAAAAAGCAAATATGCTCTCGGTCAATCGATCGTCCGGTCGACCGACTTTTGAACAAATTTGTTCCCATATTCAGTCGATCAGGCTGTCGATCGATTGGCTCCAACGGCTAAAATTATAACCGTTGGGCTATCGACCAAGCGGTCGACCGCTAGGCCATCTGTCCCAATTTTGTCCTAACGGTTAATTTTTTTGGGTGCCTATAAATTGAGTTTTTGTCGAGTTTTTGCCACAAAGTTTTTCAAGAGCTTATTATTTCATAAACAGAGTTTTTCAATAAGTTTTAGAGCCTCACTTCTATGTCTTTTAGAGAGTTTATCAAAAGAGTTTTTCATGAGTTTTCAACTTCTATTAATCTCCTTAGTTTTCTCATACAAACTTGAGCTATCACTTCTTTATCTATCTTATAGGGATTCCTTGTTTGTGAGAGTTTTTTTTATTATCAAGAATCTTGATCACAAGTTGTTCTTCACTGTATTAATATTAGTTAGAGGCTGCGCCCTCGAACGAGCTTGCTGGTTCGTGTTTATAGTTCTTGCAGGAACGAGTAAGGGATTTGCAGGTCTGAGAGTTCTTCAGGAAACTTGTAGGTGTTGTGAGACTGACTAATCTTGCGGGATCGGATTATAGTGAAAATCCTTCATTGCGGTGAAGAAAGGGACGTAGAGTAAGTTGCTCGAATCTCGAAATGAATCTCTGATGTTTGTGCTTGTTCTTCACTCTCTGTTATTCACTCTTATTTAATATCTTACATGCTTATTATTGTGATCATTTTTACATGATATTGTGCTTAATTGCTATATATGTTTGTTTTAATTTTATTTGTGTAGAATTGTTAATTAACTTTTTAATTTTCAAATTTGATTAGCACATCACCTATTCAACCCTCCCTCTAGGTGATTACAGAAGAATCTCTGAGTGAGACTATAATACAACTTTCAATTAGTGGTCATTTGGAGGCATGGGCAAAGACTAATAGAATAATCAAGAGGTTTACGGTGATACCTAACGATGATTATGATAAGTGAAACCAGAGGGAGCCAATCACCTTCTTTATAGAAGATGCCGAGTTGCAGCCACGCTCCTAAAGATATACTATTGTTGCATATAAAATTGTAGAAGTCTATAGAATGTCTCTTATTTGCTGCTGCTTTTACTGTCATTGCATCAAATTAATTAATTTTTTCTCTTTTTCCTTTTTAATTAAGAGGGTGGTGAATGGTGAGGTATGTAATTTCAAACAGAAGGTAAGAAATTGTTTTGCTGATAAATGGCCCAGATTTTTATCAATCTTAAAGCAAATTTGTTTAGAAAGAAAATTGTTTGCTTGGTAGAAATCACAAGAGGGAATAGTTTTGGGGGGTAAACGGTCCACCTTTGTTCAATATTTGCAGATCAAAAGATGAATTTTGAATAAATGGTGTACTCGGTAGCATGAACAGTGCAAAACCCTGTTATTCTTACCTTTTTTTCTCTACTATTTCTTCTTGTTATTGTTTCATCAAGATATTTAGAATCTGGTCTTTGTTGTGGGTCTCTCTTTATAAGAACTACATGTTATTGAAATCGAGAGATGAACTTTGTTGCTGCTTTTATATCCTATCTACAAAGCACATGACAGTGTATAGTGATCAGATTGTTGGATGGCAGTTAGAACTCTCTTTACTTCTTGTTGGCATGGGATCAATTATGCTAATTTAGGTGAAAAAGCATTTGCTTGGCATCTCACTTTCCCATGCTAGCATGACTCCACTTCCTCATCCTATGGCTGTCAAAATCAAATTGAAGCTGCCAGTAATTTGTCACACATATTACACTTTTTTCAGGGGCAATCTGACATATTTTTTAGACCGTCATGTTCATTTGTATTAATTCTTCCATTTCATGTTTTATCGACAATTAATTTGGTGTCCTTTCTCATTGTTGCTGGCCTTATATGGAAGTTGCACATTGTTGATATAAGATGGAAATGTGGTGCTACTTTAATAAATTTTCAGCAAAGGATAGGATTATTGGATTCGGTTCAAGTTCTTGACAATGTTATGAACTAACTTTGCAGAGCCCATGTGGTGTTCTCTTCAATAGTAATCGATCAGACTCTAATCTGTGGAGAAGCCTGGACGGGCTCCTATAATCAACGAAAAAGGTATCAGTAATGGGAGAACTAGCAAAGGAGAGACCAGGATTCTAAACTGGAAGTTTTTTTTGGAAAAAATAAACGAAAACTATTGGGGAAATGCCAATGATCCCCTTCTGAAAATAAATATATAAGTGAAGTATATTGCTTGGAAATTTCTTGCATTATGGAGAACTCCCTATTTAAGAAACAAACATTGGCATCAACTGTTTCACCATATTTTTAAAGTACTTTCTTAGCTATTTTCTCTGCAAACTTCTTTCGAGCTTTTACAGTAATCAAACATGCAGATGAATTTCCCTTTCATTCTTCTTCAAATTTTTTTCCCCTCTCATTTTCTTTCAAACCAAACGTGGCCCAGTGACTAGCAGAGACGCACAAAAGCATGATTTTTTTTGTTTTTAAAATTTGAGTGTCTAATGACATAAAATGACGTTTTGATGCGTAGTCACATATATATATAGAACAAAGAGTCGAATTAGATGCCAATCCACGATAGTTTTTGTATTCATCATCACCACTAGGATCCTCTCTTATAGTCTCTTAACCAAATGCAAATCGACTGTAAGAGAGCTCTCTTATTGTCTGAACCCAAGTGACTATAAATTTAATAGCACATGCTCAACTGCACTAATCAAATTTGACAAGCTATGTGGCACAAGGGCTCTCAAGCATAGTTAAAGAGAATGCACAGTGCCAACATGTTCCAAAATTAGTACCAAAATGAAATTTGGTGATCCTTTATGTACTAATGAAACAACTTTTTAACCTGACAATGCACATGAACTGAGAGAAAAATGAATTCAAACTTGGTAAAGGGATGATAGTGAGTTCTGTGAGTCTTGGATTCAAGTCCCAGCTACACGTCCTATATTTCCAAAAAAAAAAGTAAACTTTATTTTGAGTGAAGTGTTTACCCATGAACTTTAAGACAAGCCAAACAATTATTGAGATTTGTGAAACCTTAAGCTTTCAAAACTTAGGTTTGTATGCATTCAAACCTTGGGAACCATGATTTTCCTTTAAAATGAGTAATCAACTGCTTGTTAACTTTAGAAACCATAAACCCACCTCTGGCTTAAAATGAAGTTTTGAAGTTATCTCAATGGTACATAAATAGCCTTTAAAATAAGTAATCAACTGCTTTTGCTATTTTTTACTACCAATGGATTTTCCTCTGAATGTATGAATTAGCAACTATGTTTTCTTTGGACTGCTGCGTTTTTCATTAATTCAGCCTTTTGAAAGGTGGGAAAATCTTGTTAGCCAAATGACCCATCACTCAAGTTTTGATGATGATTAACTCATGTAGTTATACCACTAATAATCTTGTGTTTATTAAGTTTCAGATATTCAATCAAGATCTTAGTCGCTGTTTAGCTTCAACAAAAGATTCGAAGTCAAGTTTTGAAGCTATCACATATTGATTCAAGAGCTCGCGTTTCAAGATCGCATCAAGTACTCAAGATGGAGTCAAGCTCATTTAGATCGTGTTTTGATCGAGTCGTCTTAGAGAAGAAGATTGACAAGAAGACTTTGGTTTAGATTTGTTTAGTTTAGGTCTTATGTAAGGATAGAATAGTTTTGAATTGCTCAAGTCTATACACACATAAAAGTTTATTTATCGCTTTCATGATAAATAGTTTTGGTTTCGCTTTAACCATTTTTAGTTTCGAGAATTTATATTTACATGGTTATATATCTACATAGAATAAGTTTCATAGTTTATATATGTGTTGAATTCTATCTACACATATTACAACTTTATTGTTTAGAAAAACTTATCTCTTTGAGTTTTGTGTTTCGGTTTAACATATATACGTTTTTGTGTTTTGATATATCAAGTATACATATATCAGTTTCATGAATAGATTCCATCAAAAGAAGTTACATGGTTTATATGTATCGGATTTCATGCATATACATTAATGGTTCATATATCTGTAGAAAAACTTATTTGATGTATCTAATTTATGTGTTTAAGTTTTGTTTTTATCAAAAGTTATTTTGATATTCAAAAATAAGTATATATTATTTACTATATGTATTGGATTCTATACATACACACTATGCTTCAAATGTGTTTTAATAACTTGTTTTTATATTTTTACAAGTTTTATAAAAAATCGGATTTCTATTTCAATGTTTGGATTTTGGAAAATACGATTTTTGGTTTTTGCCTATAATTTTTTATCGTAAAAATAGTTCAATTGTTTGTAATATATGTTGATTTTTGATCACAAATATTTGTACTTCAAAGTATTTATATGAACTTATTTTTGTGGAATTTATATTAGTTTTAAAGTTCAAGTTTTAAACCCTAAAATTTGAGTGTTTGGGCTGCTTACGGTCGACCGACCAGTCAACCGCAGGCTAGCTTAGTCAATCGACGTGCACACATGCACAAGCCCAACTAGCAACTGATCGACCGATCGACTGCCAGGCTCAACCCTACTTTCGACCAGGCGGCCGACCGACAGAGAGTTATATTCTCTGTGCTTTGGGGGCGATCGACCGACAACTTTAACGATCATAAAAATAATCGTTGGGCGGTCGACCGGGCGGTCGACCGACAGGCCAATTTGGCCTGGGTTATGTCCCTAACGGCTAGTTTTTGTCTACCCTATTTAAAGGGGTTTCTTGGCCAATTTTTCGCAAAATTTTCAAGAGCTAATTTTTCTCTATTTCAACTGAGTTTTCAGCAAGTTTTTAAAATAAGTTTTTGAGCTTCAAATAAAAATCTTTATTTTGTTTCAAAGTTTTGAAAAATCCAAAGAAAATAAGTTTTTGGAAATCTAGTTTCTTGTTCTAAATTTTTATATCATTTCAAGAGTTTTTTCAAGTGTTTTTCTTTGTGTTTCTTTTTTCAAAAACTTTGTGCACTCACATATTTGAGCTATTCATTGCAAATCTTTCGTTTAAGATCTTGTGTTATGAGAGGTGTTTTATTTGTGATCTTTTGAGATCACCAAGTTCTTATTTGTGATCTAAGTGAGCACCAAATTGTAATTTTCTCTTTGTTTTGTGTTTGGCTTTGTGCCTTCCGTCTTGTGCAGAGGTGTGAGAGTTGGAGTTGTGTACTCTTTTTTTGTAGACGATGTAATTCCTCAGTGGAGGTCCTTTTGTGGAAGATCCTATTGTGGATAGCGGAATCCTTCTGTGTGAAGGCGGGGATGTAGAGCGGTGGCTCGAACCTCAAAACATATCTTGGTGTTTGTTTTTGGATCTTTCTCTCTTAACTCTCTACTCTTTATATCTCGCATTGCAATCATTGTTATATCTATACATGCTTGATATTGTTTGTGTGTTCACACTTGTGTTCAACCATGAGAGCTATTGAAGCATCTCAACTTTTAATTTAGATGAATCAGGAGGAGAAGCTTTAGAGCCTTTCATGGAGAATTCAGTTCACTCTTGATTACACGCTGTGTGTGTTAGCATTTAGTTTTAATTCTGCATTATTTGTCACTAGATTAGCACAACACCTATTCACCCCCTCTAGGTGTATTTTCAAATCTATCATTGTTAAATAGCCTAATTAGTGGAGTCTGTAATCCTTTTATCATACTAGCAGTTCATATTAGAGGGTGCTGAATGCTGTTACATGCTTGCGTTTGATTGATCCATCTGAGACTGAAAACATTCATGAATCCCTTTTATGTGAAAAATGATATCTACATACAGTAAAACATTATCTATATATACTTCTTTAGAAGGAGTGAGTTTTGTATTTTGGATCTTTGTTTCTTAGGTCTGTCCAAAGCAGATTGTGGCCTATTATTAACTTTGAAATAAATCCCAACCATCAAAGATTATGTGTTGTTTTGAAGCCTCAACCTGTTTTTAAGTACCCCACCTGTTTGAAAGTTCAATTTGATCCAACCTTCCCTTTGTGATCACAACGCTTCCCTGAGTTCCACTCTATCTCGATCTTTCCCCGTTTGCTCTCCTCTGGACTATTAGGATTTGCCTTATTTTTAAAAGAAGAAGATGGTCCAAGAAGAGCCAATCGAGTTGAGAAGATGATGGCTTGAAGAAAGAAGAAGCAGACCAAAAGGGTGAGTATTAGTCGATTTATAAATTTATTAGTCGACTAATGCACAAGACTAGTCGACTAGTAGTTGACTAGAGCAGATACACGGGTAGAAAAAAGAAGAAGCATTTTACAGTAGTCGAGTATATAGTTGACAAGTCGACTAATGGTAAGGATTAGTGGACTAATCATTGCGATAAGTCGACTAATGGAGGCGTTTCTGAAGTAGAATAAGTTTTCTTTATCGGCACATTTTTTCTTTTCTGGTGGAGTAAGAATAGGATTCAGTTCCTATTTAATGGAGGCTTGTTTCTAAAATTAAATGGTTTAGAATTCTTCTAGATCAAGGAGATCAACTCTTAATAGAATTAATCAAGATTTTTCAAGTATCAAATGGACAAGATCATCTAATAGTCCAAATAAGAGTTGTATTATAAAATCCTATAAATAAAAGCTATACTCAACATTGTAATTGTCTCAAATAAGAAGAAACTCTTAAGTAAAGAAGATCATAAGAAGCCAGGAAAGAGAGGAGCATGGTAAAAGTGCATAGAGAGAAGGTATACTCCTATAATTTAGGTCTAGATTAAAGAAGAAGGTGAATACTCTTATGGGATTAAGAGAAAAGTTAGATCTCTTTATATCAAGTTTATTAATAAAGCTCTCTCAAGTTCTTTCCCCGTGGACATAGGCCATGTTTGGGCCGAACCACATTAAATCCTCGTGTTATTTCTTATTACTCTTTTGTCTAGGTATTACTAGTTTGCTTTACAATAATATTCTTTTTGTAAGTATCATCATATTGTCAAGTTTTGCAAACATCGATCCCAAGAGTAACAAGTTGTATCATAGCGTCGATTTTTTACAACAACTGGTATCAGAGCTAAAGGTTGACGAAGGACGATATGTCAAAGATAGAAAGTTTTACGACAAGTTTGAGGTCAAAAAGTTCAATGGAAAAGAAAACTTCGATTTATGGAAGAAGAGGGTGAAGGCGTTGCTGGTGCAACATGATCTTCACAAGACCTTGCAGAAAAAGTCAGCAAAATCTACAGGTACGTCAAACGAGGATTGGGAGGAGATGGATCTAAAGGTAGCAAGCATGATCCAACTATCTCTCGCAGAAGAGGTTATGTACAACGTGATGGTTGAAGAAGTGGTTACGAGATTGTAGTCAAGATTAGAGATATTGTATATGATGAAAAATCTCTCCAACAAGCTGTATCTCAAGAAACAATTATATGAACTATGCATGAAGGAAGTGACAATGATGTTAGAGCATTTAAACTTCTTCAAAGGTCATCAGTGAGCTTCTATGTTGATGTCATGATCGATGAGGAAGACAAGGTGTTGATACTTCTCAGTTTGCTTCCACAGTCATATGATCATATTATTACTACCATGCTCTACGATAAGGAAACTCTCATCTTAGAGGAAGTCACGTCAACTCTCTTATCTAATGAGATTAGAAAAATACCAAATCAAAAGGGCCATACAGGATCGGGTTTGGTGGTCACAGAAAGGAAAGAAAGAGGAGAAGGAAAGCAAGGTCTTGGCTCATCAAATGCGTGTCACTTTAGCCACAGGGAAGGTCATTGAAAGAATGACTAGAAGCATCAAAAAGAGTGGTTGAAGAAGAAGGGGCAAGCTGTGGAGGCGGACATAGAAAGCGGTGTATCAGACACCGAAATATTAATTGCTTCTTATGTTGAAGACAACACTTCTCAAGATAAAGGCTGGATATTTGATTCGAGCAGTACGGTTCATGTATGTTCCCAAAAAAAACTGTTCAACTCCTTGGCTGCAAAGGAGGAAGGAATTATAAAGATGGTGGATGGCCCGTCTTGCGAGATCATCGGCACTGGAACAATCAAGGTTATAGAAAGAGATGGGACAGTGCGTGCTCTGACGGCGGTCTCGTATGTCCCGTGATTAGTCTCTAATTTTGCATAATTTTCATCACATTCTCATATTTATTTCATGTAAAATTTTGCTAATAAAACCTTACTTGCTTGATCCTAGGTCCATGGTGTGCAAATGAAGAAGAAGACCTAAATCACCATTTAATTGGTGACTAAAAGCCTACCAATTAGCCATTGACTTTAGAGTGAAGATTTTGTCAGCCCAGGGAGTCAAATCGCAAATCCAGGAGGTCAAGTGGACAGGAGACAGGCAGAGCAGCACGCTGCCCAAATTGGCGCGCGCCGCCCTGCCTGGGCCGCGTTTCCGCGGCCCTTTGGGCGTGCGCGCTTGCGTTTTGGGCCACGTGCTGTTCACGTGGCCCCTTTGCCCTGGTGCCTATAAAAGCCCCCCAGGGGTCTTCAGTTGAGGTAGATCCGGAGTTAGAGCAAGTTGTGTAGTTTTATTTTTAGTTTGTAGTAGTTGTTGTTGTTCTTCTTCTAGTTCTAGCTTTAACCATTAGAGTGAAAGAGAGAGAGTGTGTACAAGTTGTCTTGGAAGATGACAAGATAATATAAGTAATTACTTCTCTTTCTTCTTTCATTTACTAGTTGTTTTCATTTGCTTCCATTTGCTTTTGCATTCTTGCTTTAGTGTAACTCCTTCTCTTTATCTCTTTTCTTTTGTTATTCTTTTCTTCTCCATATGTAACTAACTCCTCCATTGCATGGCTAACTAACTACTAACCCACTAATCTTTAACTACTTGATTGATAACCCGCATGAGTCAATAGTGTCAAACAAGCCTTGTGCAAACAAGAGCTATGGCATCTTAAGACGAGGGTTCTAACTCTAACTTACCTACAAGTATTTACCTTCTTATATTTCATACTAAAATGATTTCTTTGATGATCTATGAGTTTTGTATTTTACTTGTTGTTGTAAGCTAGAGACTTTCCTTTTAACTTTGCCGATACCATTAGTGCACTCGTGTCTTCCCGTATTCTCGCCTTCTAATGGATCTTGATATGGGAATGTCCGAGTTTTGCCGTGTAAAGCAAAGTTATAGGAAGAACTTTCACTTGATTTCCACGTGAATAGTTCCATTGCATAAGGGGTAGGCTTGCCTATGATCCATCGTGAGGCACATCTTCAAGAAGTTAGGGATTAGTGGGATCAATTAGTAGAAAGTTAGCCATGCGTTTTACCATTAAGAAAAACCCACTTTTACAAACCACCAAAACATTTTCCAACAATTCTTGAAACAACTTGTTTTCACTTTTTTATTTGGAAACAAAGAACATTCTCTTTTCTTGAACATAAAAGCCGCATCAAGCTTTCATCGCTCTCCCTCCTTGTGGATACGACCCGTATAGCCACTTCGCTACTATGGAAGAATCGCAAAAGCAGTAACATCAATCCACACTTCCTTCTCTTATTTTAATACTTGCTTTTTGCTGATCAAATTTTGGCGCCGTTGCCGGGGAGGGAACGGCTTTGTTGTTCAATACTAAAGATTATTCTTTGTTTTTGTGTGTAGGAGAAGAACCAAGGAGCTCACCATCACGGGAAGCGAAAGAGGTGGCCAAGGACATTGCGCGAGGATTCATTTGCCCTCGGAAAAATTCGTGTAAAAGCGAGTTTTTCCGATTGAAGTACTAACAAACTCGTTTGCAGGGTTGCCGAAAGCCGCTAAAAACAAAAAATTGCTTTCTAAATTTTTAGTCTCCTTGGATGCTTCACCTTATGCATGTGTAATAAATTCATCAGAAATTCAATTGTTGCTTAATTGAAATTTGAATTAGACTTTTGCATTTAGGGCACGTGTTTATTTCAATTCATTTCAATTTCTATTGAAGAGTGCTGGAGACAAGGTACGTGTGCATTTATATAGAATAGGACCAACATTTTGAAGTGATTTACCGCTTTGAGTGTTACCTTGTTGTGAATAAAACTACACACTTGCACAATTGACTTTAAGAGCAAAACCCAAATAAACAAGATAAGGTGGGGATTTCATCACCCTTCCTTAGCCCAAAAATCATCTCCAAGTGCACTCACATTTTCCCAAGCCTTAACTAAAAATCAATAGACGTTGGCCCTAGGGACATCTCGGACTCACTAAGAGATTAACCGAGGTTGGAAATTGTAAGAACTATACTCCTGCAAAATCGGTGTCTAAGGAAAGTGGATTGAGAGGTAAAGCCTCGAAAGCTCCGTGGTTTGGCGTAATTAGGCCCGTGGCTCTGCCCGGATACCTCCCCCCGAGCTTTGCCCTTTCCTGGCCGATTAGCTTGTAGTCGAGTTCCTGCAACAACCTTCCCCGGAGAGTCGACCAGTTAGGAGTCGTCTAGGTCCAGGCCTTAGACTAAGGCTTGTGGTTGTTTTTCTTTCTTTTGTTTGTTTTTAGTTCTTTTTTGATTGTTTGTTGTCTTCACGTTGGTTGTGGTGTGCTGCATGCAAGAGTGGGTGAGAGATCCGTCAACTTCTAGATTAACAAGAAATACTTCTCTACCCTTGCATCCAGAACCGGTGATGGCATCACTTCAGGATAGATTTTACCCGATCAGAACTTCACTTTCATCTTGCATAAAACTTCCTGAAGCAAACGACAATAATTTTGAGTTAAAGCCCCAATTCATTAATACTCTTCCCAAATTTCATGGTTTAGAATCAGAGAACGCATACTTCTTTGTTAGAGAATTTGAAGAAGTATGCCTCATGATGCGTATACCCCAGCTAGGAGACGATGCCGTTAGGTTACATTTCATCCCTTTTTCCCTAAAGGACCTAACTAAGAAATGGTTGTACAGCTTGGCAGCAGATTCAGTCACGACCTGGGATGATTTCGTCAAGGCTTTCTTGAAGAAATTCTACCCCATTCACAAGACTGCCCTCATTAGGAAGAACATCATGTAGTTTAAGCAAGACCCGAGCGAACCATTTTGGAGATACTTTGAGCGATTCAAAGATCTCCTAGCTCAGTGCCCTCATCATGGTATGGAGAAGTGGCGTCAGTGCCAGATTCTCTACGATGGTCTAGATTATCAGACTAAGACCCTATTAGAAACGATGTGTCAGGGAGGATTCTTGCAGAAAGATGAGAATTAGGATTGGGATTTATTTGAGGATTTAGCAGAGAAAACCCTGCAATGGGAGCCAGCCTCGGAGAAACCTAGGAATTCACAATCTATAGCTTCAAGAGGAGGGCTCCTATCTCTAGAATCATCCATACCTGCCGACGCTAAGATTGCTACCCTAATGAGAAGGATAGAGGCTCTGGAAGCAAAAGAGCCTACCAGTGTCAACCAGATCAACCCACCACCAATTCACAATCCGGGTTGTTCATATTGTCAGGCACCAAACCATATTTTTGAAGAGTGCCCTATTTTCCATGCCCAGCAAGTGCCACCGGAACACATGAACGCGGCTTACTCACGGCCGCCTCACAACCCCTACTCGCAGACCTACAATCCCGGTTGGAGGAATCACCCAAATTTCTCCTGGGCCCCTAACAATCCTCCCAGGCCTAATTTTTCCAACAACTTTCACCATCCTACTCCTCCACCAACTTTTCCCAGTCAAGCCCCAGCTTCCTCCTCCCAAAGCTCACCAATAGAAAGAAAATCAGTTAATTGGAGGAAAGCATAGAGGCTTTCATAAAGTCCCAAGCTGCTTTCATGCAGAATCAGGGACAAACTTTGAACAATCATTCACAGGCCATATCAAGGTTGGAAATGTAGATGAGCCAGTTAGCTAGCTCCCTAAGTGAAAGACCTAAGGGTACTTTGCCTAGTCAGCCGCTAGTTAACCCAAAAACCTCCAACCAAGCATATGAAGTTCAGGATCCATCAATTAAGCAGTGTAATGTTGTTCACATACTGCGATCTGGAAAGAAGGTAGACAACCAGGTCTACCAACAGAAAAGTCCAGTCCATCCCGATCCACTCTTGCCTCCACCTCTGCTAGTTCCTCCCAATCCACTCCACAAATATCTGACGAGGACAAAGCTGTTTAACAAGTTCATAAGCCTGTAGCACCCTTTCCCAATAGGCTTAGGAACAATAATAAAAATATATACATGGAGAAAATGCTAGAGATGTTCAACCAGGTCAAATTGAATGTGCCACTTCTTGACGCTATCCAACAAGTCCCGGCTTATGTCAAATTTCTTAAGGATATGTGTACAAAGAAGAGAAAAACCAATGTGCCCAAGAAAGTCTTCTTGGCTACTAATATAAGTGAAGTTCTGTCTGGTCCCATTCCGGTGAAATACAAGGATCCCGGATGTCCCACCATTTCCTGCACCATAGGACAGACCGAAATCAGTAGAGCGCTTCTTGACCTGGGAGCAAGTATCAACTTGCTACCTCTCTCAGTATACCAGCAACTTGGGTTGGACGAGCTAAGCCCAACTCGAGTCACGATTCAGCTAGCCGACCGATCTGTGAAAATCCCTAAGGGGGAAATCACAGACGTCCTCATCCGGGTCGGGGATTTCATTTACCCTGTTGACTTCATTGTGCTTGAGACCCAACCTGTGTCCAATCTTAGGTCTCAAACTCCCGTCATCTTAGGGCGCCCATTCCTTACTACAGCCAATGCCATAATCAACTGTAGGAACGGGTCCATGCGATTGACCTTTGGAGACATGACGAAGGAAGTCAATGTCTTCAATCTTGGAAGACAACCTAGGGATGTCAATGATCAGACATTTGAGGTCAATTCTATTGAAAACCTGACCAGTGAGCATGAGGAAAGTATGGAGACAGAAATTGAGGCAGAGTTTGATCTAGAGACTGAGGATTTTAACCTAGACCAGATCGTAGATTCAGCAGTGGATTGGGCATCAAGCCCCAGTGTACCCCATCCTAGGATTGAAAGCCTAGAGATTGCCTCCAATGAAGCAACACCTTTCCTAGAGCTTAAAACCTTGCCTGAACACCTCAAGTACGCCTACCTGGGCGGAAAGGACACCTTGCCAGTCATCATAGCATCCCACCTGACTGAGCAACAAGAGGACAGCTTAATGTCTATTCTGAAAAGACATAGGGAAGCCATTGGATGGACGATGAAGGACATCAAGGAATAAGTCCAGCCATAGTACAACACAGAATCCATTTTGTCGATGAAGCAATCCCTAGGAGGGACCCACAACGCAGGCTTAACCCTCTCATGCAAGAGGCAGTTAAGGCTGAAATTCTGAAACTATTAGATAATGGGATAATTTATCCCATTTCTGATAGTCAATGGGTTAACCCTGTTCATGCGGTCCCAAAGAAGGCTGGCTTTACGGTAGTAGAAAATGAGAAAAAAGAGTTGGTACAAATAAGACTGCCTACCAAGGTTCGTGTTTGTATCGACTATAGGAAGTTGAATGCAGCTACCCGTAAAGACCACTTCTCGCTACCCTTCATCGACCAAATGCCTGAGCGTTTGGCTGGACATGAGTACTACTGCTTCCTAGATGGGTACTCGGGATACAATCAAATCCCCATTGCTGCAGAAGACCAGGAAAAGACGACGTTCACCTGCCCGTTCGGAACCTTTGCTTATCGGCGAATGCCTTTTGGATTATGCAATGCTCCTGCAACGTTCCAACGGTGCATGCTTAGTTTGTTCTCTGACATGGTGGAACGTTTTCTTGAGATTTTCATGGATGACTTATCCATCTATGGAGATTCATTTGATCAGTGTCTTCATCACTTAGAGTTAGTGCTGCAAAGATGCATTGAGAAGAACCTAACTCTAAACTGGGAAAAATGTCACTTTATGGTGAGACAGGGGATTGTCTTGGGCCATGAGATTTCGAGGAGAGGCATAGAAGTGGATAAGGCTAAGATAGAAGTAATTGCTAAGCTTCCACCACCCAAAAGCATCAAGGATATTAGATCCTTTCTAGGGCATGCTGGGTTCTACCGACGGTTCATTAAGGATTTTAGCAAAATCGCTAGGCCCTTAACCAACCTGCTCGCTAAGGACGTGCCCTTTGATTTCAACGATGAGTGTTTTAAATCATGGGGGAAGCTTAAGCAAGAACTTACCTCTGTGCCTATCATTTCTGCTCCTAATTGGACCCAGCCATTTGAAATCATGTGTGATGCATCTGATTTTGCTATTGGCGCTGTTCTAAGACAGCGCATAGACAATAGGCAGCACGTGATTTATTACTCGAGTAGGACTTTGAACGACGCCGAACAGAACTATACAACGACTGAGAAGGAATTCTTGGCCGTTGTCTTTGCGTTAGAAAAGTTCCGACCTTACTTGTTAGGTTCGAAAACGGTGATTTTTACGGATCACTCGGCTCTCAAATACCTCATGACCAAGAAGGAAGCAAAAGCCCGACTGATTCGGTGGATCCTTTACTTCAAGAATTTGACTTAGAAATCTAGGATAAAAGAGGTATAGAAAATGTGGTTGCTGATCATCTCTCACGAATTCCGAATGCACCAACCATCCAAGCTCCGATCAACGAGGATTTCCCAGACGAGCACACCCTAGCCATTCTTAAGGAACCCTGGTATGCTGACATCGTTAATTACCTGGCCACGAGATAATTACCCGCTGACTGGACAAAGCAAGACCAATACCGCTTCTTTGCCCAAGTACGGTACTTCTTCTGAGAAGAACCGTATCTTTTTAAGTATTGTCCCGACCAAATAATTAGACGATGCATACCTGAGGAGGAACAGAGGAGTGTGCTCAGCTTTTGCCATGACCTTGCATGCGGAGGACACTTCGGTCCCCGCAAGACTGCAGAAAAGGTTCTACAAAGTGGGTTCTACTGGCCCACTTTGTTCAAAGTGACTCATCATTTTTGTCAGTCATGCGCAAATTGTCAGAAAATTGGGAAGATTTCAAGAAGAGACATGATGCCCCTAAACCCGATCCTTGAAGTTGAAATTTTTGATGTTTGGGGTATTGATTTCATGGGGCCATTTCCCAATTCCTTCAGCAACCAATTCATTTTGGTTGCTGTAGATTATGTCTCTAAGTGGGTAGAAGCTGTGCCAACTAAGACGAATGACAACAAAGTGGTTGTCAAATTTCTTAAAGAGAACATCTTCTCCCGATTTGGCACGCCCCGAGCGATAATTAGTGATAATGGATCACATTTCTGCAACAGAATTTTTGAAGCTCTGATGCGAAAAAATTCCATCAATCACAAGTTATCAACTCCGTATCATCCCCAGACAAATGGGCAGGTCGAAGTCACCAACCGACAGATCAAGCTCATTCTGGAAAAGACTGTCGGACAAAACCGAAAGATTGGTCGGTTAAGCTCAATGATGCATTGTGGGCTTACCGCACTGCTTTTAAGACAGTTCTGGGGATGTCTCCTTATAGAATCGTGTTTGGCAAAGCCTGTCATCTGCCAGTAGAGTTGGAACACCGGGCCCCCTGGGCAATTAAGCAACTCAACTTTGATCTGACCAAGGCCGGTGAACTTAGAAGATTGCAGATTTCAGAATTAGAGGAGATACGGAATGAAACCTATGAGAATGCTCGAATCACCAAAAATAGAACAAAACTTTTTCATGACCAGATCATAACCCGGAGAAATTTTGCCCCGGGAGATAAGGTTCTACTGTATAACTCTAGGCTTCATATTTTTGCGGGGAAGCTGAAAACTCGTTGGTCGGGACCGTTCATTATGCGCACTGTTTTCCCACACGGTGCTGTGCTTATTGCAGACCCTAAGAACAACACGGAATTTAAAGTGAACGGGTAAAGACTGAAGCCCTTTTTAACCACTGAGCCTACATCACAAATTGTGCAGAGTCTTTTCGTTCCATCATACACTTGACCACAGCCATCCACACTGCAACTAAGATAAAAATAAAAAAAATAAAAAAATAAAAAAATATAAATAAATAAATAAATAAATTTTTTTTTTCAAGTTTAGGGATTCTTCCTTATTGTCTATATGATTTATCCACTCTTTACATGCTTGTAATTACCCATTCTTCCTAGGGGTAGGATAGGAATCCCTCTTTTTCACCCCTATTTATATTCCTTTTCCCCTCTCCCCTAACCTAACTCCTATTTTCAATCAAGATCTGGAGAAGGCCTTCCTTCAACAACCCCTCCCCTAAATTCTTCCCTCTTCCTCCCTACAAAGACCGCGCCCAGCCCTTTATGGCCGCGTTTCCGCGGCCCCCTAAGGCCCGCCGCGCACTGCCAAGGCCGCCAACCTCTCCACAAAAGCTGCCCCCTGCCTCCATAACAAGGCCGCGCCCGGCCTTGTTTAGCCGCGGATCTGCGGCTGTCTAGGAGAGACAGCCGCCCAGTTCTCTCCCACACAGTTGTCTCCCTGCGTTCTCCCAGGATCTCCAACCCATTTGCTGTGTTTCTGTCTGGAGTTTGCCAAAAACATCCGTGGTTGTTTCTTTTCCCCCCAAGTTTTCCGGGGAGGTTTGCACTTCTCTGCCTTACTTTATCTGTTTTTCCATGGCTCCCACCATATTCCCTGAGAAAGATTTTTCCCGTATCTTTAATGACGTTCAAGGGTATGGTACAGTATTTTTAGATCGCATTAGGGAACGACAATGGTATGGCTTAGTTTATGATAATACCGATCTTGATGCCTACTATTGCCCGGACTTAGTGAAACAGTTTTATTTGGGTATTGACGTCGAGACGATTGACCATGACCAATTTGTTGTCCATTTTGATCACGGAGATCTTGCGATCACCCGGGATACCATTAAAGCTGTCACCCAAGTCCCATCCCCCCTCAGCATGTTGCCCCCTGCCCTTGATTGATTACCTGACCTTGATGGGGTGCGTTGCACTGAGCTCGATCATGGTGTTCGAGCCAATACCACATTCCGTAACATTCATTGCGTTGGCCGTTAGATCCAACGCAATATTTTGGGTATTGATCATACTACTTCTTTCTACAGACCTGCCCTCCAGATTATCCACAGCCTCATGACGAGGCAACACACTGTCTATCTCAACACCATGCTTTTGCAGCAATTGATTGCCAACTCCCAACGCACTAGGGGTGCGAAATACTCTTTACCTGTCCTCGTCACCCGTTTTTGTCAAAACTTTTTGCCCGACGCGGAATTTATTGCATATGATCGAGTACTAGTCACCCCCGAACGCATTACCAGTGCCTACAATAGCTGCTTGCATTCGATCTGGACACCTACCGTCCAGCTCAAAGATGTTCCTGCTGAATCATCCTCAGAGGAGCATATGGATGAGGACGATGACCCCCAGTTTTGGCATCAACCTCCCCCTACCGAAACCCATGCCTTCATGTCCTCCATATGGAAGGGCATGAAAAGATTTTTAAAGGACAAATCAGGTTAAGGAGACAACTGGATGCTCAAGATTCTCGGCTGGAACATATGAGGACACCCTCCGGCGTTCACGCTCGGCCGGACCTAGCAATTCCACCGGCCCGGGTCGGCGGAGACGGTGATATCATTTCTTTACCCTATCTACTGCATCTGTATTTACATCACCTTCATTGAGGACAATGCATTAGATAGGTGTGGGGGTGCTAACACTTTTCTTTCTTTTTCTTTGTATCCTCCTTACTTCTTTCAACAACAAAAAAAAAATCTAAATTGAAAAGAAATTTCATACTCTTTGTAAACATACCAAAGATTGTAGGAATTACGGGAACCTTATTAATGAATCTTTATTTTGCCTAAGTAAACAAGAAAGAATGGTTTGACTAAAAAGATAGGAGGGATAAGGAAAATAACTCATACCTTTTATTTAGCCTTAGTAGAATATGCATAATTCACACACACATACTTGGGATTTAGAGACACAACTCTGAAAAAAAAAGCTGGATAATTGTGCCTCAAGAAGCATGATTACTCATGCCAAATATATATATATATATATAAATCTTGATTTCGTGGCCTACTCCACTTGCATATTTGACTTGAAGGGTGTTTTTCCACCTGGTGCCCTAAGACCATCTGGTTTGGGAGTCATCGGTTTGATATGTGTTACATAAGTGAAGTAGAAAGCCTAATGGAACCAAGAATAATAAGTAAATATTAATAAAATTAAAAGATATTCAAAGTTGAGTTGAAAAATCTCAAGCACATCACACTTACACAGTATGGATATCTATCTAAAGCAAAATACAAGAATGAGTTAGAAGTACAAGATCCTTTCTAAATTTAAAGAAAACCATAGTTTCTTCTTTTATGAAGGCTAAAGCATAAGAGGGCTTATGAGGGTAAACCTAATTCTTACATCATTCGGTCATTTTTACTTAGATGATTGAAAGTTCTTTTTCATTAAAAAAAAAATTAAACAACTAACTTCTTTTCTTTACTTACTAGATTTTGTGGGTGCAATTCGCTGAAAACCCTCAGGAGACAACACTCCTCCTCTAGGGGAAACCTAGAGGTTTAACGACTTGTTGCACATGCTCAGTGCAATCGCGTCACCTGCGAAAGTGGTGTAATAATGTTCTCATTTTTGTTTTGCTCGGGACGAGCAAAAAGATAAGTGTGGGGGTGTGATTAGTCTCTAATTTTGCATAATTTTCATCACATTCTCATATTATTTCATGTAAAATTTTGCTAATAAAACCTTACTTACTTGATCCTAGGTCCATGGTGTGCAAATGAAGAAGAAGACCTAAATCACCATTTAAT